>JAQFYT010001246.1:0-17571 GCA_034694925.1 Ceratophysella denticulata
TCAGCCAACATTGTGGAAATATCGGTCGACGAGGTGTCTATATAGTACACATATTATCCCTATGCTATTACTATGTTTATGTAATATCTTTTATCTGCCGACATATTACGTTTACCTAGCGGATTCTCGTTCCTTTAAATCATTCAAATGACGAAAATACACCGAAAGTAGCAAGTTCAAGTTCAAATCTTATTTCGGGAGAGTATTACTATAAATATTTATAAATTACATGTCAATATATAATTTTACAGTAATGCTTAAATATTAGCGGAACTGGACTTACATTATTAAAAAAGATAAAACTAGCTAATAAATGTGTGCGGATAGAACTAGGAAACAATTATGGATCATATCAGATAAAGCACATAGGAAATCACGGCAGTGTACTTGATGTTTCACATTGCGAACTGATAGTACCAGGGTCAGTAGTTTGACTGCTGTCGCTTGCCAGAAGCCTGTAAACAACAACCATTATTTAAATACCTATGACATAATAAGGCAAATTCCGTACATTTTGAGTCATTGAAGTTGGGGTTGTACCTCTTTGGCCTTGTTTGAACCCGTCCTCCCGCGTTGACAAGCCACTGACCTATGGCATGTTCGCATTCCTGAATCGATACAATGGAATTCCGAGAAGCTCGAGCAGATCCTTTTAAGAATATATTTCAGTAGATTTCTTGCACACCCACTAAATGGCATGTAGTGCAAATTATCATGTATTAACTGGAGCCAATTATCATCAACTTTTTCCGCAAACGGCGGTCAAACATGACCTTTCGTTCACCTGTCATATGAGGGGATATTATGAGTTTGTACAAAAAATTAAATACTTTTAATAAAAATAAATTTCTTATTCTAAAAAAACATGTCTGCGTCATCTCTAACGTATCGATTGGATTAATTTACACGGCTGATAGTTAGTCGAACGCTGTTTGACCTCAGGTATAGGTGAAGGGTCAAAAGTTACCTTTGAAGGTTATTTCCATGTTCGAATACCTATATTAAGAGGCTATATTAAGAATTTGAATTCAGAAATTGGACCAATCACAGTACGAATATAAAATTTGAATTAAAAAAATGATCAAATCACTCCGAATTCCGCGGAAACTTGCCCCGTTTCATCGTAATACATGTTATGCAAGTAAAAGTTCACAACAGAAAAAATGAGTTTTCAGGTTTGGATTTTTAGATCTGTTTTCCTTGAACCTATAATATTTTTTAAATTGGTTTGATGTGATATTGTACATAGGCGGTTGAAGTCAAGTACATACATCACAAGCCGATTCTATCTTTAATCATTATGATTTTTTAGTTTAGTTTCATCCAGGAAAGCAATGAACAGATTCTAATATACTAATTATGTTGCACTCAGGTACCCATTCAAGTTCACTCACACCAGATTTAAAAAAAAACTCTGCTATTTATTTAAATCGATAGTGTCCAATTTATATTATTTTTCTTTTCGTTTTTCCGCCTGCGCCAGCAGCAAATCAATCTTATCAGCTTAAATAACTCCATCAATGCAGTAGCATAATGCATTTTTGAATAATTACATACCTACTTGATGAATAATTTTCCCATTAATAACAAAATGTAACGAAAACTTGTTTCTTACTTACACGTGGAGTATAATTTTAACCCTTTATTCAGGCTTCCACTCCAGAATGTATAGAAAGACAAGTTTTTTGCACCAGATGCTACTTGAATAGTAAACAAATATTCAGATTGAACAAAATCTAAGTCTAAATTAGTTACAGGCACATGCTGTATGAATATGAACTTTTTCTGTACAAGAATTGTGCACTGATAAATTACAGACTTAAGTTTAAAATAAGTGAAGAATTTTTTTTAAAGAACAATTCGTGAGGACATATTATAAAAATTCAATCTTGAACGTAATTACAAATAATTACTAAAGGGTGATTTCCCATAAATTTTTTCCTGAGTACATAAATCACAAAACAGAACATACTATGTCCCCTCCATCTTAACTTTTCTGACCCCTATAAATACTCAATAAAATGCTGAGCAATCTTTGGAGTCAGCAGACTATAGATTTCAAACACTAAGCTGTGAAAGTTTCAGTAAACAGGACCGGGACTAATTATTTAAATTGTTACTAAAAACGATTTAAATAAGAATTCGTGGTTGCCATGAATTCCGAAGGTAATTTGACTTAGAAGTTAAATATAAATTTAGGTCAAAAAATTACTTTTGAAAATTTAAAAAGAATTATGAATTTACAGAGCATCGGCAGGCATGGATCACTTCTGCGTTGAGCGACGAAGAAGTGATTCAAGCAATGGTATTAGCCATGTCATTGAAGCAAGTCGGTACGAAGCGAAAGATCTGGATTTTAATTTCCGAGGATGTTACACTGAACATGAAGTATTTCAATCTCGAAATATGTGATAAAAAATATAATTTTTAATGGTTTCTAATTTCTTCATTATTCTGCCGTAGGTATTTGCTCTTGCAAGTATTTCACGGAGTCGTAAGTATTTCGGAAAAAGAGGTATCGGATATCGGATTGTCAAACGTTGGATTGGATTTAATTGTGAAGCTTTGGTGCTTGAAATTAACGCAACATGAAAAGTGTGTTTATCTGAGTCCTTTTCATTTGGTAAGAATACAAAGTTTGTTACGATCGAACTTAGACACTTGTTCACATTTGATGTGTGTATAATATCGTAACTTGATATTTTAAGGCAAAAAAATTCTGCGACGAATTGTTCAACTACAGCGATGAGTCAGGAACTCTAATCAATCAATTTAATCTGGGGAAAGTATTTGTCGTAAATCCAAGTATCACAGAATTCAAGAAATGGATCGGAAATATTCAACTTCTAGCAAATCGCAAGTTTTAATAAATATTGAACACATTTTTAATAATTTGTTCTTGGAACAACTTAAACTGGGCTATTTTGAATATAGGACCTAACACAAATGACCCCTGGAGTAACAGCATCATTGATTGCGCTGGGATGGATTCCGAAAAATACGCTGGGTTAGTACTCAGATAAATTAAATATTCTTAATTAAGATGTCCTGTGGTGGTACCGGTTCGGATAAAGCGATATGCGATATGGATTGGTTAAGGTCCCATTCTAAAACGTTGTACCTCCGTTATATTCCAGCCCGTTTGGACGTTTTAGGGCTCGTTGGAAATCCGACGAACTGCTGCTCATTGTGTAACGTAATATCTAATCCAAAACCGCTCGTCAGCGGCAATTCAGAAAATATTTTCCGGAGATTTTTTTGAAAAATTATACTAAGCTATGGTTTATGGCCAAACCGATTTTGATTCCAAACAGTTCATTTTTTCTCGAAGTGCTTTGAGTCGAAATAGAGGTATTTCCGACCAACCCGTAACTCTTAAAATTCTCATAAAGATTCAAAATAGTTGAGTCCCTGCAATAGCCTCAAAATAGGTGAGTCCCTGAAAGAGGCAATATAGGTGAGTCTCATCAAGACTCAACCTAGGCGAGTCCTGGCAAATAGACTCAATATAGGCGAGTCTCAATAAGATTCAACTGAGGTTGGTATCAGCAGAAATCAATTTTTAGGATATTAGACAGCGTTTTTTGGGATGTTGTTAAGCAGGACTCAACAAATCATACCGGAGTCCGAGCAAAAATTTCAAGAAGCTTGGCATTTTAACAAAAACTACGAGATTTTGCAGTTTGAGACCAGTCTTGTTCTAGGTTGGCGGAAGACTAAATTGCAAGGGAACTGCTCGATCTGATAGACCATAATAAGACTCCTAGCTTGTTAGCTCAGGCGGTAGAGTTGCCTCTTGTTGTGAGAGGATTCCCAGGGTCGTACCCTGAAGGCTTGCTGGTGGCTTTTCTGTAACGTTAGAATTGCCGCGCCGTGTGTGGCATTACCGTAAAAAGGTCTGTCTAGTACGACAAATGTGTACAGTAAATGTTTCTATCTGGTTCCTTCTTTCTCTTCCTCATAAAAATTTCTTATCCCTTTAATTTGACTATCTCTCTTCTTTCCTATAACGCAGAAATTCAGTTTCCCTCGTTCTCTTCGAGCTTGCTTTAAAGCGATAAGCACAGGAGTTAAAAGTCGTCCCATATCCTGATTGCTCCATAAGCCCCTCCTGTCAATAAAAATCTAGGTCAATCGGAATCGTAGAGAGATGGATTCCGTATTATGGTTATCGAAAACCGCCCAATGCGTCTAATGAAACTTGCTTCCTACGACAGCTCTCGAATTCTTTTCCAGTTCCTATTCCTCTAGATTTGCCTTACTGATCAAACGGATAGCTCAAAACCCCCTGACGTCATTAGCTTACGGCTATACACAGGAGCTTGCAGGCATGTAGAGAAAAATTAACGGGCTGCTCTCGATCCTGGATCCTGCTATGCTGCTCTTCAAGGCCGCCGGCCCGCTTATTTTGCTCTACATGCCTGCATGCCCATGCGTATAGCCGTAAGCTGATGACGTCAGAGGGTTCTGAGCTATCAGTTTGTAAAATATACTTGATTAGGTGCCTCAGTAGTTGGAAATAAGCTGGACATCCCAATCGGGTTCGACTACTCTACCTTTTTTTCAAATAGAACCTCTTATCAGCGATCCCACCCGCGTTGCCTGTGTTCAGGGCATGGACTGGGTGGTATTTAGATAAGAGGTTATATTTGGAAAAAATGTAGAATATACTACCCAAAGGTACGACAAACTCTAAATTCAGTCCACTGGCCAGGACTCACCTGTGTTGAGTCTTGCTGGGACTCGCATATGTTGAATTGAGCAGGGTCTCTCGTATGTTGAGTTTTTATGGGGATTTTAACCCATCCCCAGCCGCAATAGCTTATCCAATCCAAATGGCAGTCACTCGCCTCATTTACCTTATACGAGGCGACACATTTGAGCAGTTTCTTGCCTCTTTGAAAGCTTAATCCGAATTAACCAAAACTAAACTTGTAGATTCTTGGCTTCTTCAATGCTGCATTTTCGAACCCAACCATGGATAGTGAACGAAATAGGCCAGGTAAATTAAATTATATTGATAAACGTCTCGTCAAACTACTTTTGAAAGAATTTTCGTTAACTTACTATAATTCTAATCTCAGGAAAACTCGACTCAGTGGATTAATGTCTACTTGAACCAAGTTTTACCGTTCATCGAGGCCCATGCGGTAATCCACATATTAATTGGTACTAGATTAAAAAATCTTGACATTAGAATTTTAATTAGTAATTTACATTTCCAGAATGATGAAATACTTGAAAAAGTCAGACGCACAATCAATCCACGAGCTGTTCAGCCTCAGCTATTCAATTTACAAGAAAATCGGCAACCAAAACCCAAGTTTGAATTTGAAGGCGCAATTGCAATTGTGGGCATGAGCTGTCGCTTACCGGGAGCGAACAACGCTGATGAATACTGGAAACTACTTTCGGAAGGAAAAGATCCTATTCGGAAGTTTCCGACTGAACGTGCGTACAACGGACCTTCAAAAGCAAGGGAAATGAAAGCGGGCTTTCTGAACTGTCCCATTGACGAATTTGACGCCAAATTCTTTGGAATTAGCCCGAGAGAAGCCACTTTGATGGACCCACAACAACGTCTTCTTTTGGAAGTAACATGGGAGTGTTTGGAACACGCTGGAATCAATCCGCAAACACTGAATAAATCCGACACCGGGGTTTTCGTGGGAATGTGGCAACAGAACTACGAGCAGATTGTAGCAGAGGCCAGTGACGAATTAGAAGAGAAAAATCTTAACTTCCTACATGTCTTTCTGGGAAACAAATTGAGTGCTACAGCGTCCAGGATTTCATTTTGCCTAGGGTTTCATGGTCCTGCTGTGGCGGTCGAATCTGGATGCTCTTCAGCCTTGGCAGCAATGCATTTAGCTTGTGAAAGTTTGCATAGAGGTGAAACTTCATTGGCACTGGCTAGTGGGGTGAACCTCGTACTGCTTCCAATAGATCCTTTCACCGGAACCGCCGGATGTACTGGAAATAGCCCGGTTCTCTCAAAAGATTTCAAATGTAAAACTTTTGATGAAAGTGCTGACGGGTTTGTGAGGTAAAGGTGTTTTATACTTTGCCATTACAATTTCAATTGATAAAGACCGAAAAGTTTGGCCTAAAAGCATTGAGTTGACCGGGGGTACTAAATGACTTTTTTCTCATGTTAATACACAGAGCTCTATGGCATTTTCTCTGTTTTTTTTTTTTCGTTTTAACTTCCGTTGGAGTCAAAATTTCGAAAAATGATTGTGAGACCAAATATTGCTTAGAGCATGATAAACAAGATTCAAATATAACAGTTCTTATAATTATGCTATAGTTTGTTGATAAATTGAAATTAATGTGAAAATTGGAGACTGAGGCAGAGCGAGCTGTGTTGAGCTTACGGGCGAGGCAGAAGTGAGGCGAAAACAAGTACCCTCGTCGGCTGTAGTGCCGTATGCTATACGGAGAACATTCTCCTCTATAATATGTGATATATAAGACAATCTTTCATTTCAGAGCGGAAGCATGTGGCGTTGTAGCGTTGAAGCGCTTTGAAGACGCACGTCGAGATGGTGATAATATACTCGCAGTTGTTAGAGGATCTGCTCTTAACAATGATGGAACTGGTGTAAGTTTTGGAACACCTAATTCAAAGGCCCAGGAAGATGTTTACCGTGCTGCCTTGAAACGTGCGAACGTGCTGCCAGCTGATATCAGCTTCATTGAGACTCACGGAACTGGTACTGCCGTTGGTGAGCATTATTTAATAACAAACGCTATGATATAATATTATCCAAGAATGTTTACGAGTTGATTTGAACTATAGGGGATCCAACTGAAATGTACGCAGTTGGTAATGTGTATTCCGAGGGTCGGACTGAGCCTCTACTCCTTGGCGCTGTGAAGACTAATATTGGTCATACTGAATCCGCAGCCGGGATAGCTAGTCTTCTCAAAGTAATCCTGTGTATGGAACACGCAGCAGTTCCGCCCAATCGACATTTGAAGAAACTGAACCCTAAAATTGATCTGGCGCGTATTCCTGCATGTATTCCTGTGGAATTAACACCATGGATTGCGAAGCCGAAAATTGCTGCTATAAGCGCTTTCAGTATGAGTGCAACCAATGTACACGTGATCATCCAGGAAGCACCAACGTTGGAGAAAACGGAAGATACTACACCGAACACAGAATTGATTACGTTTTCAGCCAAGTCGGAAGAAGCTCTGATCGCATTAACAGGATCATATATCGAATTCCTACAACAAAATCCAGATTTACCACTGAAGGACATTGCATATGGTCTCAATGTTGGACGAGCTCATCTGTCCCATCGAATTGCGATTGTTGCGAGTGACACATCTCGATTTCTCTATGGACTTGAGACACAAAGATTCACACAGGGAAAAGCTTCAGTGGTGGCAAACAAAATTGCATTCCTGTTTACTGGTCAAGGCTCTCAGTACTTTGGAATGGCCAAAGGTCTCTTCGAAGCTTTTCCAATTTTCAAGAAAGAAATTATGAAATGCGACCATTTGTTTCGAAACAAACTCGGGGTAAGCCTGATCAAGGTTCTTTTCGAAGATGACAGATTATTGAAGAAAACTATTTTCTGTCAACCAGCAATATTTTGCGTGGAGTACTGCCTGGTACAACTTTGGAAGGCTTATGGAATTCTACCTGACTGTGTGTTAGGTCATAGTGTTGGTGAGTTTGCAGCAGCATTTTGTGCTGGAATCTTAACTCTGGAAGATGCCATGAAGCTGGTTGTTGGGAGAAGCTGCCTGATAAACGATCTTCCGGCTGGGTGCATGCTGGCTATTAAAGCAAATGAAAAGCGAATCGTTGAACTAGCTAAATTATTCACTGAAAATTACAGCGGTTTGGGTGGTGATGCATGGATCGATATTGCTGTAGTAAACTCTGATGAAGAAGTTGTTGTATCCGTAAGCTTGGCACATATAAAATTGCTAGAAGACTTCTGTACCAATAGTGGAATACAATGTATCAAACTCAATGCAACACACGCCTTCCATTCCAGAGCAATGGATCCCGTTTTACATGATTTCGGGATTATTTCAAAATCCATATTAGTGGGCAACCTCAACTGTAAATATATTTCTGGCACCTTTGCTAAACCCATGGAAGCCATGGAGTTTGGAAGTCATTACTGGCAGTCTCACCTCCGCCATACCGTACGATTCTCCGATGCTGTTCAAATTCTCCGGTCGGAATGCAAAACTCTTATTGAAATTGGGCCACATCCCGTTTTACTCGGTTTATCAATGACTAACGTAGAGGACCTGAGCAATTTCACCCTCTGTCCGTCACTACGAAAGAAGGAAGAAGCTGTGTCTACATTTCTCACTTCAGTGGGCAAACTTTACGTGTCAGGGGTTGACTTGGACTGGATTCCTAGTTATGGAATTCGTCAAAAGTTTATTCAATTACCGACGTATCCCTTCCAAAGACAGAAATACTGGGTTGCAGATGTGACGAAAAAGGAAATTGTGGCAGATGTACTTCATCCGTTTCTTGGAACCGAATTCCTGTCCCCGGTCTCGGAAACGATTTTTTGTCAAACACTTCGTGTCAAAGAATTGAGTTATTTGGAAGATCACAAAGTTGCAGACTGTATGGTAATTCCAGGAGCCGCTTTACTGGAATGCTTTCTTGCCGCTGGGAGAGCCATACTACAGGGAGGTTCGAAGAATAAATTTACAATTGCGATAGAAAAATTTGAGATTCATGCTGCTCTAGGGATTGAGCACAGCTGTCCAATTCAAACTTTGGTAGCAACTGAATATGAGAACTCAAATAGCAATGAACTCAAGTATAGGTTAAAGTTGAATCAAAAATTAGAAGGACATGTTGACAAGTGGAAACATCACGCCACGGCCTATCTCAAACCAAGCTCAAAAGTGACAACTGAGACTTCTTTAGATTTGAACGCAGTGATGTCACGGTTGACACACAAAGCATCAGTGCAAGATTGTTACAAAACAATGGCAACCCTTGGAATTCACTTGGGACCACGATTTCAAGGCATTGTTTCAGCTTGGTATGGACCAAATGAACTTCTTACAGAGATCAAGGTACCTGAAGGCAGTGAAGAGTACATATGCCATCCCATTGTATTGGACACCATGATTCAGACGTATGCATTTCGAGACTATTTGTCAAACAACGAGGAAAGCAGGAATATCCTACAGCTACCAATCTGTGTTAGTAAATTTACATGGCTGTCGAAAGTACTTTCCGATGTGGTTTATGCTCACTGCAACACGTCAACTGCAACGATTAAGCTGTACGACTCGGCTGGAGAAGTGTTAGCCGTTATGGAAGGACTGGAACTCATTCAAACGACAGTTCATTCTGTCTTGCGAGGAATACGTGAGGAATCTGTGGGAGTGCCAAATTTTATGACGGAAAAATGGAGATCAATTTTGGGTAAAACCGATTCCCGAGTGGATCTTTCACAAATTCAAGCAACGTCGAAAGCATCACCGAGGATAAATGCAGCTGAACAAACCTGTGATAACCTTGTTACTTATGAACGGATTAAAGACTTGGCAAACTGGCTGAACGAAATCATTTTTCAATCGTTTTGTGAATCCATACAAAAATGCAACTGGCCATGGCCGAAAGTAAATGTAATTTTATACATCGAGCAATGGATAGCAATGCTGCCTAAAACAATAAACCATGGAATCCTTGGAATCTATATTTGTGAATTGGAAAAAAGAGGCTTCCTGGCTAGAGTCGATAATGAGAGCTTTAAGATTTTACGAGCCCTGCCTACAGCAATTGAAACTCAGACCATTGTGTCCGATAATATCTTAAATCTAAGGTCGATAACCACGACATTCCTTGAGGAAGAAATCAGTTTTGTGCAGAAATACCGAAAATGCCTTCCGCTGATCCTGCAAAATAAAATGACTCCACTTCATTACTTATTCCCAGAAGACGGATCAACGGGAGGGGCCCTGGAATTCTATAGAACCGGATTTTACTTCAAATATCAGAACGCTCTGATTCTTGCTTATTTAGCGGAAACACTATCGGAGTACGTGAACACTGCTTCCACTGATGGAGTTCTCAGAATTCTGGAGATTGGAGCTGGTTCCGGAACAACAACTGCTCAATGCCTCGAAATGCTCAAAGCATTTAACATTTCATTTAACTATACCTTTACGGACATTTCAAAACAGTTTTTGAACGTAGCCAAGAAGAAATTCGGAAATGGAGAAGAGATGAACTATGGAATATTTAATATTGAAAATGATCCTTTAGCCCAAGGATTCGCACCTCAAGAATTTGACATTATAATTGGTGTCCAAGTTATTCATGCCACAGCTAACATTCTCGAATCCCTCGTCAATTTAAAGAAAGTTCTTCGGATGGGTGGAGTTCTATTGCTGGGCGAAGCGCTGGAACTCCATGCGAGTCAAACTTTTTCCTTCGGCATGCTGGACGGATGGTGGAGATTTACAGATTTCAGACAATACAGCTATATGACAGCCTTGCTCCATGAACAACAGTGGACGAATTGTCTAGAAATTGTCGGCTTTGGCGATATATCAATTCTAGCAACGGACACTTTAGCAGGAGTCGTATGTGCAAGAAATACATCGAAGCTTTTGAACAATGTCGCTGGTAAAATTTTAGGCAACAAGTGGCACTTAATTGAAGATGGCAGTGATTTATGTGGTAAATTATCTCAAGGAATTCAGAATCACGATCGTGAAGTTATTTTAGATGCGGGTATCTCTAAGAATAGTGCATTTGAAACCTGCAAAACGTTTACTTCAAATTCCGAAGGTATAATTTGCTTCTTCACTCAATTTCTGTCAAACGACATTCAACAAACTCAAACTCAAATTATCGCGACGCTTTTGAGCATACTACAAACCTATGAAAAATCAGCTGAACAATTTACTCCGCCGAAATTGGTCGTGGTCACCCGCGGTGTTTATTGCATTGGTGATTCCGTGCCCGGAAATCCAAACGGAAGTACGACGTGGGGAATGCTGAAAGTCTTTCGGAATGAGAATCCCAGCATTAAAATATGTCTTATCGACTTGGACTCCGTTCCAACACCCTTTGAAGCCTCACAAATACTGGGACAACTCTGGAATCAAGATGATGAGTTGTATATGGCCTTTCGTCAAGACAAAACCTACGCCCTTCGGTTGTCCAACCTACAATTATCATTAAAATTTGATGAATCAATTCAACTCCCAAATTCAGATTGCTACAAGTTTATTAATCCTCAAACCAGTGCCTTTGAGGACATTCAATTTGAGCCTGTGGCAAGAGAAGAACCCAAGGAAGGTCAAGTAGAACTAGAAGTCCGAGCTTGTGCTTTAAATTTTCGAGATCTGTTTATGGTCATGAGGCCTGAAGGTTTCAACTTACCAAATGACGAGAACATTGAGTCCGTGAAATCCGTTGGATATGACGTTTCCGGCATTGTTGTTGCTGTGGGTTCGGGAGTCAGGCAATTAAAAATAGGAGACGAGGTGTTTGGATATGCTGAAAATGGAGCTCTGGGTACTCATGCTCTGGCCTTAGAGAAGAAGTTACTTAAAATGCCCAAATACATGACGCATGAAAACGCAGCAACCTTTACCTGTGCCTTTCTGACAGCTACAGTTTCTTTGATTGAAGTCGCAAAAATAACATCTTCAGATCGAGTACTTATCCACGCAGCCTCTGGCGGCGTGGGACTTGCTGCCATTCAAGTTGTGAAATCGATTGGTGCTGATATTTATGCCACCGCTGGAAGTCAACGAAAACAAGCTTACTTGAGAAATTTGGGCATCAAATACGTCTATTCCTCAAGGAACACCAGTTTTGGAGAAGCTATTAAGCAGGATACACGTGGCTCTGGGGTTACAGTCGTCCTAAACTCTCTCACCGGTCCAAACTTCAAAGAAACCTCATTAGGACTTTGTGGTACTGGTGCTCGTTTTGTGGAAATAGGAAAAGTGAATATTTGGAAACCACATGAAGTTGAGCTCCTCAGACCGGATGTAAAGTACACAATTGTCGATATGAGTCTTAAAGATGAACTGATAGAAAACCTGTCTGGAATTAAGTTTGACACAGCCCAACAGATGTTAAAGATTGAAAAATGTGTCTTAGACGGAATCTATAGTGGCTTACCATGTGTGACTTTTCCTTTAGCAAAGGTTAGGGAAGCTTTCCACTATTTTCAAAAAGCAAAGCATATTGGCAAGGTTGTTGTAAAAATTCCTCAGCCCATTGTTACGGATTCTGGTAAAATCAAGCACAAACGCCAGATTTTTAATGACAAGAGCACTTACATGATAACCGGTGGGCTCGGTGGAATTGGAATTGAAGTGACAAAATGGATGCTATCTGCGGGAGCTCGGCACATTGTCTTAGTAGGAAGAAGGTTGCCCTCGGACACTGCTCAAAATCTTATTGAAGCTTGGAATAAATCCGGAAGTAATGTTCTAACTGTTCAAATGGACATCGGATATTACGAGAACTGCAAGCACATTATTGACTGGATTAAGAATTCCGAACTACCACCACTTCGTGGAATCATGCATGCAGCTGGAGTTCTTTCCGATGCTGTAGTGAACAAGCAGACTGTCGAATCCTTTGATTACGTTTTTAGACCGAAAGTTTACGGAGGCTGGTACCTACATGAACTGACACTGAACTACCAAATGGAATTTTTCATAATGTTTTCTTCAATATCGGGTATAATGGGAATGATGGGTCAATCTAATCATGCAGCAGCAAACCGATTCCTGGATTCTTTATCTCATTATCGTGTCAACATGGGGCTACCTGCTACAACTATTAATTGGGGTAAGTCTTAAGGTTGACATTTTTTGTTGTTATTTAGAAACCAAAAGGTAGACTGTGATATCCATCGTCCATTGGCCAGTCCATTTCTTAAATGCAGGTGTTTGTAAAAAACTAGCCCAATAACTTTCAGCCTAATACTCTTCCTACTAACCAGTGGATGTTAAGAAAAAGGAGATGTTGTTGAAATCTGTGCGAAATAAAGGGATTAGTTGAGGACAAACTTATTTAAATGTTAAATCGCCCAGTGCCTTAGTGGATCGAATGGTACTTGAGATTTTTTTTTGGAACTGGTTCTATTTTTTCCGTATCAATATTTTCAGTCAGGGTAACGACATATTTCCACTGAACAGCTTCACGACTAGCGTGCATTACTAGTGCATGTGCAATTGTGAGATATGGCTTCAGATTTGATTTGATGTCATGGGAAAAAACAGGAAAACTCTTTTTCTACCACTCAATATATTGGATTGACCGAACCAACTAAAATTATTTGTTAATGCAACTTAACTGCAACTTAAATAAGTTAAATTTTAAAATATCAAAATTACGTATTTTGACAATTTTCCATGCTACTGCTGCTGCATAGCAACAATTGTAGCTTCCAAAGTTTAAGTCAAATTTTAAGCTCAGTGTAAAGAGGTTGAGATTGAAATACTATCCTTTATTCATACACGTTCTCAAGAACAAACCATTTAAAAGTTTTGAGTCTAAGCCACAAAACTTAAATATTAACCTATTCGATTTAATTTGCTTATCAGAGATAAGTTATCAATTCTTTGCCTTAGAGCGTTATCAATTAAATCAGCCCAGATTAGTTTTCGCACTGAATGCTTTGGCTGGGCTGAATTTGCATTTAGATGGCCAATTATTTTTTTTGTAGAAAATTATGAAAATAACGTGTGAATTTATTTTAAATAGTTTATTGCTAATAACCAGAGGAAAAGGGATCCATGACTTGTTGGTTTGAAGATGCAGTAAAGCCGAGTAAATGTTTTAATCATTCTTATAAATTTTCAGGTGGTTGGAGTGATATCGGTGCCGCGGCTGGTATTGGTATGACAACTGAAGTATTCAATGGAATACGCATTTTCACTCCGGCTCAAGGCATAGCAGCCCTGGAGAAAATCATGACATTAACGGAGACTCAGATCGCCGTATCTGATGTACCAGATTGGAATTTTATCAAGAGCATTTTGGCTCAAGGGCGCTACACTGACGAGATGAAATCCAACAACCAACCGGTTGAAAAGTTGGAGCAGAATTACTCCTTGTTGCAAGATATCACTGAAGCAATTTTAAGTGAAGAACGCCATACAAAAATTCAAAACTACGTTGAAGTCGTTCTAAAAGACATTCTATCGCTTCCCAAAGCTGAAATTATCGACATAGATCAAAATTTTACGGACCTTGGTATAGACTCCCTTATGAGCATGGAGATGAAAAATCGTTTTCAGGTAATACTAGGAAACAAACGAACACTCACGTTGAGTGCTCTGCAAGACTATCGGACAGTACGCAGCCTTTCAAAGCACATTTCAAATCTTTTCGAAACTGAAACAGTGGAAAATTTGAAATCACTAGCAGAAATCATTGCAGAAGATATAATTTTGCCGACTGATATTTGTGCATCCCATATTCCTGCACCTTTACCATCAAGATGTCAACAAATTCTTCTGACTGGCTCCACTGGTCACTTGGGTGTGCATTGTCTGGATCAAATCCTTAAATCCCGAAGAGGTGTCACCGTCTACTGTCTCATACGTGGAAATTCTGAATTTCAAGCCATGCTCAAGTTACATAAATCGTATCTTCGATCTGGACTATCTTTATCAACGCTGGAGAATGGCAATATTAGAATTCTTCCAGGGGATGTTTCTGCTGAAAACTTAGGCCTCAGTGAAGAAATGTTTAGCATACTGTCTCAAGAAATTGATGGCATCATGCATTGTGCTGCAAAGGTGGATCACATTGGCCAATACACTGACGGAACTGCGAACGATATAAGGAGCCACAACGTCACAGGCTTATTAAACATACTAAGATTCGCAAGCTCTCATAAAACTAAATTCCTTCAATTCGCATCCAGCATGATCTGTTCAGAAGTGGATGGATCAGGACAATACGTGGAAGATTATCCGAAACCGAAAGAAATACAAACAGAAATCAAATGGGGCTACTTGCTCTCTAAAATCATTTCCGAAAAACTTGTCGCAGACGCAGCAGAACGCGGAATTCCAATCACAACCATACGATACCCATTTATTCTAGGGAACAGCGAAACGGGTCAAATGCCTACAAGTTTTAATCATTATTGGGATATGCTTGTAGCTTCCATTCAAGTACGACTGTTTCCAAAAGACCCAGTCTTTGAGTTTCCCATTATTGCTGTGGATTCCTCCGCCAAGGTTGCCGTTCATCTGTTCTTTAATGACGAAGCTGAGCAAGGTGTCTACAATTTGATTCGGGGTTCGTCGCTTTCCGAAGAAGTTATTATAGAAATCCTCAAGCAGGATTATGGGTTAGTTTGTACGGCGGTACCATTGAAGGAATGGCGAGACGTGGTTTTTGAAGATCAGAGTGTAGCCTCATTGGTAGCTCCGATTCGGGGCTTCTATCACGATGACAATTTGGATAGCTCGCTTCAATTCGTACTACAAGGATTGGAGAAACTAAAGGAATCAGGATTTAGTCCGAAAATGATCAAGAACTTCCCGGAAATATCTAAACACGTGGAATCAGCAGAGTTTCTCATTCGCAAACATCTTTGTACATACTTTCAAAAATCATAGATTAAATAAACCAGCAGCCCATCACAGATACATCGGGAAAAAGTTAGCTGCTACCCGGAAATCCCTTCAGTACTCATGTATACTTGCTATAATAATTCAGCCTATAAATGTTCTGGCCTCGATTAATAATCCAATTATTAGTTAAATATTTTAATCTGTAGTATCAGAGCTGTGTTTCAAATTCAGAACCTTTTATCGCAATACTTCCTTAAATCACCTTCCAAACCTTTCTTTTGAAATGGAATAAAACTTTATTCATCCGTGTAATATTTATTGGAGTTTACGATACTGATTTTTAGCCGTTACTAAAAAAAACTAACTAGTAAGTATTCACCTTCAGTTAGATTCAGCAAGGCTGCTCAGTGAGATAGGCAAGCCAGGATAAACAAGTCGGTATAGCAGTCTCTCGTTGTGCGAGGACTACCAAGGTCGTACCCTGAGGGCTTGCTAGTGGCCTTTCTGTAACATTAAATTTGCCACGCCGTGTGTGGCTCTGTAAATGCTTCGGCTGCTGGTTCGACACATGGTTCTCTGTAAAATGCACCTATTTCGTTTCAATTTCCCGCGTAAATTAACTTTCCTTTCCTAATCTTTTATCTTAATTAGAAAATTAGAATATTTAGATAATGTAAAGAAATCAAGTTTCCCTGGTCTTTCAATTCGCTCAGTACCTACAGAACCGGACGTAGAGTAAAAAGTCGTTCATATCTAGTTGCTCCCTCACTCCACTTAAGGGTTGTATTATCTTTTGGAAACACGTAGAACGGTTTCTATTCGATTGACCTTATTATGCAATTGTTCAACTCGACTGATGAACAATTTTAAAGGGCAAAGGCGAGAGTATACAAGTATAAAAGACTTACCTGATTGTTAATCACGATTAGTGCTTGATTTAAGGCAGAAAATATATCATAAAAATTAGGCAAAGATATTTATTTTTAGACGCTTTTTAATTTAAAGTAATGAATACAATTCGGCGGAAGCTTTTTTCTATGAAATTGCATGACGAAAATGGGTTTCGATTTCATGATGAGCATCTGAGGGTATGGAATGAATTTAAAGTACATATGTTACGGTTCGGATATAATCTTGGCTGTTATAACCGAACCGGTTCGTATATTATACCATATAGAAGGTAGCCCGTCCTACTGTCGGAATGACTAATATCTTCCATTTGCGTGACTCCACCCGTCTCTTTCGTCAATCTCATCTCATTTCATGGTAATTCACACGCCGCTTTCCTGACACTTGTCCCGTTACATTCCAAAATCTCCTTTTCGGTCACTCCTGTTCCGTCCGTTTTATCAGATCACCCTTCCCGTGACATTTGTCTCTTACCATTCTTCAACCACGACACACACTATGACTACACCCTTCATCCCTTATGTCGTAAGTAGACCTGTGAACACCTGCCTGATATATATAATCAAACAGATATGTCGGTATGGTCAAAAGAACAAAAAGTCAACATTAATTTATCGATAATTGAACAAGATTCTGTACGACTAGATATCGAATGTACGACTAAATCTAAGCTACTAGTACCTATAATTTAAACAAAACTCACTGTAACAAGGAACATTATTTATATGATACACACTGCTGGCAAGTGAAACAATTAAGAATGCAATTAAAGGCAGGTATTTCCCATGTTACACTTAAGGGCGAAGTATCAAGGCCAAAGCTTTTCGAATTTTTGTATAGCAAAGTTCCGAATAATACCTGTGATATCTGTGGAAAAAACATCGAAGATATTTACCACCTACTCTTCGAATGCCCACAATATATTACTGAAAGACAAAAGTTTATTCATAGTTTAAGTATTTTCAATGCAAACTTCACACGTAGTAATTATCTAAAGATGTTCAATGATCTAGATAAGAACACATGTCTAAACCTTTTCTATTTTTTCAACTGTTCATTAACACGTAGACGTATTTACCTGCAAGATTTAACATA
>JAQFYT010001247.1:0-17571 GCA_034694925.1 Ceratophysella denticulata
CCACCCCCTACTCACTATTCAGCTCCAAAGCGTACTCTTTCCCAAATGTGTTTCGCATGCATACTAGAAATACGGGTCTATATACATATCTATGCCCCATAGCGGCATAGATTCACACTGTCACCCTGCTACGGGAATCTTAAAACACGTAGCAAAATTGATACACAATATAAAGGTTATGAATATCATATTTTACAATTATTTCGCGAATGAAGCACAACGTTTTCTGAAAAATTTCAAGTCATTTTAAGCCTAAGAGTGTACTTACACTTCATTTTTACTGCAGCTATGTCATTGCTGCGTCGTAATCGTAGATTCTGGTCCCGAGCTGCTGTGAATCAGACTTTTCTCTATGTCATTTTCATGTCAGAGCTGAATACTGAATAACGATTAGTGAAGTTTAGAATCCGAGTAATATGAAATACCATATATGGATATAGGTAATATAAAATATGAATATGTATTAGAAGAATCGGGTCTAATGTCTAATCACGGAAGCCATGAGATTAGAGGCATGTTTACTGGGAAATGATACGAAGCGAACCTTGCCACATGCTTGCACAGTACTTGGCTAGACGTCTTATCAGCTGGAAGCTTATGGTGCCATTACCATACTATTTCTACATTACATTTTACATGCAGAGGCTGATGCAGCAGTTAATATGTGTGCCAAGCTCCAGCAGAACTATCATTGTTTCCAGTTAAATATCGACATCATTATTTTACAGAAAAACAGTTAATCACCGTTTTTTGTTTGTAGTTGTGTGTTATCTGTTGACGAATGATATCAGATGTTAATTCTTTGTATTTGGTTCTCTCTGATACAGCGAAGTACACTTGGCAGTTGCTGCGCACATTTCGGATAAATTAGTGGATCGAGCCATTGATTCTCTCATGAAATGTCATAAACAACTAGTAAGTTCCTAAAAACTAAGAATTGAAACCTGACTATAAATAAATATAACACAGAAAGTGTCATTTCTCACCGTGTCAGTGTGTCAATAATACTATTTCATTATCCAGAACGACGCGAGTAAAAAACGCTCCTCTACACCTGACGTTCTAAAAACCCGCCTTCGGTCAAGTCCCAGTGAAATGTCCAAAGAAGCTGGGGACAGTGTTTTCAGTGACGGAAGTTTCCTATCGGATCATTCTCCTATGGTAAGTGCAAGTTAGGAATTCTACGAATATGCTTAACTTAGCTTAAATACTAAATACTTGGTATATATTACGAATCAACGATTGATCTCGAATTGCCTGATTGAGTTGAATTTGAATTTGACGTGACGAGTTAATTAAATGTTAATACAATACTTACTTACATTTTTCTGGAATTTTATCTGGCCCCCTATTCACAGAAGCTGGAGTACCTCAACCTCGTAAGTGTGACCAAGAAACATGATAACGGTTTCTTTTTGTGTCCTGGTATCTTAACCTTAACCAATCACTTGTTCTTTAATTTTGAAAAAAACTACTGGGTCATATGATTTTTAAAGTACGTTTTGTGTATGATTTTCCAATATTTATTTTATTTTCTAAATATTCTCTAAAAATCTCAATCCAGCATGAGTTTTGGTAAGCAAAGCACGTATGACGTATGTAATGGTAGTGCACAAGTTTTAGTTAATGCTTTACATAATCTTCGCAATTTTAATTCAAAATTCAAACTATTGTACATTTTAGGTCTACGAACTATTGTTTTATGGGTGTAGGCGGTTTGTTTTGTACATTTAGCATGAATGATGAATGCCTATATTTATTACCTGATAAGCATGTATAGCATTTTGGGGAATAACGTTACACTTGCTCGTATAAAATGCTGTATACTACAAGAATTATTTAAATATACTTTATTTAATTGTCATTTTAAGGCAACACCACAGATGCACGCCAAGCGAAAAGGACTTCACGGACGACGAATTCGGCCTAAATCTGTCGTGGATTGCATTGAAGGAATTTCGGCTGATGATATTCCAGACCTTTTGCCTAGTCTCCCACGTACTATTGAAGGTATTTGATTTACCTATACAATATGAACTGAGCCGAGCAAATGTTGATTTACAGTATTTCCTAACAAAGTTTTTGATTTACAGAAACAATAGCAAATCTAACAGAACTCCCACCTGTCTTACCACAACAGCTCAAGCATTTGGGTAAAGCACGACCTAAAAAGCCGAAATCCAGAGCTCCAACACGCCCTTGCCTTCGTGCCACGGAAGTGATTGAAGAAGTTTCGGATCTGCAAGAAGGACTCGACACATTTTTCCGACCAGGATCAACTACGCCAACGCCGATTGTCACGCCGGATTCGGATGAATGGTAATTACACTGGCATTATCTTAAACAGTGTGCACCCGAATCAGCGTTAATTAATCAATATTTTAATGTGTTTTAACCTTACAGCAGTACGTCTCTAATGACTTCTTCAATGACGAGTGCTGCGGACGATAGTATTGTCTCTACACCCACACACTCATCCAGAACCTTCAAGGCGGATGAGAATAATTCTGATAAAACGAGCCCAAGCTCCTTTGACTCTTGCAGTATTGCGAGCAAGCTTTCGCTCGAAGCCGTGCCCAGGTCAAAATCTACAGATTGCCTAGAAAAACCTGGCTACAAGAGAGAAACACTCCTGACCCCAACTAATGCTCCAGTTACAGAGAGTGAAGATGGACAGAAATCACCGATTCAGAAATTAGGGATATCCATGGGCCCTTCCGTACTCGCAGAAATGAAGGCGAGACAGGAAAAGCGGTCCTCGGTTTTATTCCCAATAACACTAGCGGATTTGACTAGTGTAACTACAACTACGAGTGTGACCGCTTCCAAGGTCGAGGAAAAGGAAACCGTGACCTTGGTCACGAACTCGAGCTCAACCACAATCAATACTGGAGTGTCTGTGAGTGAAGCCAAGGAAAAGTTCCTCAGCAGTCATAAGAGTATTCCAATTAGTCTCGTGAATCGACGTCCGCCGCCCGTGGCTCCTAAACCTAGGCCATGGTCTGTGGTTGGATCTGACCGTCGTTCTGGTAAGGGATTTTTATATTGAGCTTTGGCGCCAAATACCCACTTTTTGTTGTATTTAGAACCTAATTTTTGTTATTTGAATTCCAGGTGATTACTCGCTTGGTAGCGACGGAACGAGCCCAAGTACACCTGATTCCGGTGAACTTCTCGACGACAGCCTGGGTTCATCTGGAAACGGGAAAGTTAGCCCTCTGTCGTCAGCCGCGGATGATAAGAGCACAGGAAAATCGAGCTCGGAGGCCATGTCTCTCCCACCCACGTCCTCGGTCTCAGCCACGATTTCAAGTAATTTAAAACAGTCGAGCACTCTCATGAGTAGCAGTACGACGAGTTCCACGGGAGGAATTAGTATTAATTTCAGTACACGAAATAGTCCCAGTAGTCTTCTGAGTAGTAGTCCTAAGTCCATACCAACACCTGACCCGGGTCCAGTGTCACTCCCGGCCTGGGCCGAGAAAAGGTCTGTCAAACAACTCGCCGCTTCCTTGACGCGTCAGGATGAAGTAGCGAAGAAAAAAGGTGACTCTTTGCCAAGGAATGCGAGCCCACCCACTCATTTACCCCCACCGATACCGGATGTCGTGGAACAACCGCAAGGTTTGCATGCTAAACTAACTACTCATTTTTTACCTTAATATGACCAAGGCTTTTACTCCAACGCTTGTTTGTCAGTTACCATGATTAATGTTTATCTATTCAAAATTAACACCGAAATACTTATTTTCTATTTTCAAAATTTCAAATTATCTGTATATTTCGATTTCTAATTTCATTACTAATATACCCATGCAGTCAATGTTCAGGGTAAAACCAACAGTTTGAAGTGACCTTACTGAATTTTCGATTTAAGCTGTTTAATTTAAAGTTTTGGATTTGAGAATGATCTGGCATATAAGAAAAAGCATGACATTATTGGAATTTTGGGATTTATTTTCGAATTTTCAAAGATATTGCCAAATTCGCTCGATAAACCTAATACCTAATTGCATGACGAATTTATTTGATTTTCTTTTGATTTCAAACCTTTCCTTCTACCCCCTTGGTGTTTAGATTTCAACCGAGCCCGAGTCTCAATACAGGAATGGAGTCGTCACCATTCTATCAGCGAGGTTTGGAAGGCTCCATTACGAAAACTATCGGGTGAAAGTAATAATAGACCTGTAAGTCTCATCTAAACTCAACGAGCGTAGCCCTTCTAAACTGCTGCCTTCTTCGTACCTAAATGCAGAGATCTCTTCGTCTCACACTTTCACTTGATATTGGTCGTTCTTTTCTGTCTCTCCTAATCTCAAACTTTCTTTCCTCTTTCTCTCGTGTCTCGTGTCGTGTCGTTTGTGTGCTTGCTACCTAATAGTTTCTATGCATGCTTTCTCTGGAATTTCGATTTGTACCATGTCCCACTTACTAGAATATTTAGAATCTGCTCAATAGCTTGTCTAGTTTTATTCCCTAAGAATTCTCTAGAGACGTGATCCTGATCATGAGACGGGCTCGTTTCTATTTAGAGTGCAGTCTCAAAATAGTTTTGTCTTGTCGATCAATAGTACTGTGTAAATATGTAGTTGGTTTGAACTGTGTACATGTAAAATGCGGTATAAATAGTTGATGACCTCCTTGTATCTATTTTGGGCTAGTATATTCCTATCAATTTGTTAGCGCACTTTGTAAAATGTCGCCAGTCGTAGCGTAACATGGCCGATCTTCGTGCTGTACTGTCGGTTCGTATACTCGTATCGAATTAAACTTCGAAACTTTTTTTGTACATCCGAGGCCTCACTTGCACTACGTTTTATGTGTGCAGGAAGGCCTCAATTTCAAAATAACGCTTTCGAGGTTTATTCGATATGATCAGATCACTCGCGGAGCTATGCCAGTCAAATGTAATCTGTATCTGTAATTAACTTTGTACAATACTGTCCGCAATTTCACACGCTTAATTGCATAATGCGAGATATGACATATCATACAGAATATACTTTTAACTATATTTGCTCAATGTTTTGTATGTTACAGGTTTCAAAGCGATGGGAAGTAAATAACGATCAAAAATCCGTGAACAATGGCCTTCGGAAAACATCAAAGGAAGAAGAAGGTGTGAATGTCTAAATCCATACCCAGGATTTTTCAAAATCTTTCAAACATTCTTGTAGCAATATGAAGTGGATCCTTCGGCCAAAGGCAGTTCCTCATCCAAAATACGTATTGTATTACCTAAGTTTGTTTTTACGGCTTACAAACAAATAATCCTAATTAAGAATTTGAGAGTTAATGTAAAATGACATTTTCTCCCTGTCCTTCCATAGTTCGTATACGTATAATTATAATTATAGTAAATTAGTGAGTTTCGAGGCTCAGAAACTTCGTCGAACAAAGAGAGAATACTAATGCCAAAAACCTATACAGTTATTCCTATGAATTTTTAAGAATACAAAAGAAAAGATGATAAAAAATAAAGAAAAATAATTTGAATTCATAACTTTTCCTTTCCAAAACTTGTCACAAACAAAACTACTTTGAGAACAATAGGGTTGAGAGAGTTACAGGACCCAAAACCCTCCAACTTTTCCCCGATGATATATGACTTATGAGTTTGGGAACTAATACTAAAACAATGTGTTTCAATTTTCCCAATTGTTAATTACCCAACAAGTAATAAACGACTACTACCGGGAGAAATATATACTAGCTTCAGTGGAGCAAGGCAGCACGTGGCACAATGGGACTTCTGACTCGACTTTTGTTGGGGGACCCCTTAAGCCTTTACATTAACATGGAGCGACTCAAACAAAACTTTTCCTAGAGAGTTTCTATTCGAACTAAACTTTCTACTTTTGTTCCGGGTTCCGGGGTTTCTAGAGCGGTTACGGTCAATTGAATATCAGTCCGTTTGGATATCACCAATTCAGGTGGCATTATCGTGAGTGATCTACCGTTTCTTGAGAATTCTAAAATCAGCTCCTTATGCGTTGCAATCGTTATTTACTACTGTTTAAACAATACAACTAACAACTAGCGTAAGCTAAGTGCAAAGTCTATAATCTAGCACTCAGGCAAATGGAAGTAATGTTTAACGATACGTTTTACGATTAGCCATAACGATTGCTCCAAATGACCTGGAACCTTTCACGAATGTTCATCTTCTGACAAGAGCTGAAAGGAAATTCTAAATTCCTTTCCTAATACCAAATCATTCTATTTTGATTGAACAATCATATTGTAGATCAAGAGACTATAGAACACTCGGAACACGCGGAGAAAGTTTTGAGAAATTTAGAGCCCTGGAGCCCAATAGCCACAATGCATTCTCCTTACAGCCTTTTCACTCTGTCGCTTCTAATTATATGCAAATTCTTCACAAAGTGTTATGGACACTGTCTATATACGTATTATATCTATGTATATACTAAAGTATTAAGTACTCAAGAATGTGCCAATTGCCAAGAATCCTCACAAGATTGTACCCGTTAGTTTCACACATACTACACATTTCAGAGACATTGTACAAATATTACTGTTATAAACACATACGTATTCCTTTGTTTCTAGCAATAGCGGTTATTTGGCTTGCTTCGGGCTTGCCTATTGAATCAAATACAGACAATTATACTAACTATAAGAACAAAAGTCAGACCAAACTGCATATTGTATGGGCTTTTGTGATGAAAATGATGAAATTGCATGTATGAGCACGTGTGTGGTATTGCATAGGATTAAGTACACGTGTAATATGCGATCTGGGGCGATCCCTCGAGCCCATATGACACATTTACTTAGTATTTAAGTAATTAACAAAGTACCTTTATCCCTGTCGCGTTGTATTGTATTGTATTCAATATTCAAATTCAAAGTATTTGCATGGAATATATACGGTAGAGTATAATACAGCCTTGAGATGCCCTGTCTGTAAATATTTAGCCTGTGCTCTGTTATATCTAAAAGTAATGCGGAAATTTCATTCTGAAATTGAAGCAGGAGTTTCCTTAATCGTAATTAAGTCATGTAAAGGCTCCGATTTCTTACCATATACCTTACATGTTACATGCTAAGTCCAAGCCGTACCGTAGTTGTAAACGTAAACAAGCTACAAGCTACCTTTAATGAATGCTATAGGTAACTAAGTAAGTGTAAACAAGGCTTAAGAAGCGGTCGCATGTAATTCAATCTCCATATTGTTGTTTTTTTGTCATGAAAATGAATCCGGTTTGTGTTTCTGGTTCAGTTAATTCCTGTGATTTTGATTTTAGTTTCAATGTCGTCTCTAGTAGAGTAGACATTCTTTTGCTTAATAGTTCATTCTCCTGTCTTTTTGCATGTGTTTTTTTTTGTATGTGAAATTGTGAAATATAAGAATTTTTCGCAGTAAGTAATAATAATAATATTAATACGGTAATTCAGCTGTACCGTTAGCTTAGCATAAGTCATAGGTTTGAATAAGTTCCAATAGCATTATAATTAGCATGTATGTCTATTATTAGGAAATTAATAATTACCGAATTCAATAGAGCGTGCGGGCAGTGTCCCTAATGAATTAATTGAAAAAATAAAGTATTCATTTTTAATACACTACAGCATATACAGAAAAAGAAGTGTACGGATGTGGTAATTATAATTATTGAGCATTTCCTCAAGGAACTTGAATTTTGAGTCGTACTATGCGTTATGCGTTTGACATCTGAATTGGTCAAACGTGAAGGATTTGTGGTCAAAGCCGTGCTGTAGACATGTCCGTAATTCAATCTTGTCTTTCACTAATAATTCAAGGCAGTAATTCAATTCAATTGAATTCATTCAGATTCAGTATCATCGACGCGACGTTCTCAGACGCATAATAATAACAATAGCTGTGGGAATCGGACAATTTCTGTGACATTAGGAATTTAAGGTTGTTTTCTAAACTTAATTAAAAAAATTTTAAGGTTGTTTTCTGTGGAACTTTCACGTGTGATGTGAATGTGATCGATTTGGCGTTGTGGTCTCGCTGCGGAAACGGAAATTTCGGGATGCTTTCAATTTGCTGTTTTATTTAGGGATATTCACGGCATAATACAAAGTTGCATTTTTCGTATTTCTTTGAAAATTCGGATTTAACGGAGTTTAATGCTCAGCAACGAGTTTAAATGAGAATTTTAAATAAAAAATCATATGAATTATTTAACATGTTGATGTTTTTAGCGTGTTTTTGAAAGATACGTGAGTAATTAAATTACTTGTGTTGCATTACGTTCAGTTAACAGATCAATCCGTACTATTTAAAACAATAGGCTTTATGAACGTTAGAGAAATATTCTGTTCTTAAGCATATAACGATCACCCCTATAGTAAATCCCAGTGAAATTGGTTATGTACATCCCCGTTATTTCGTTTCTGCTGCCACGCTACGCTGAATCTTGAAGAAAAGCCTCGTCATAAGTTTAGCTGGAAGGATTGTGTTTTTGAGCATTCCGTATTTTATTCCTTCCGGCAGCCAAGGCTTTTTCCCGAAAGAAAAGCAGAGTGGAGTTGAAATGTTTGAATTTGAAGAAAGCTGAGAGATTTGTTGGCTGTCTTTGATTCGGATGAGTGTGAATTTAATATTTAATGGAGTGTTTCTCCGTTTCCGGGAGATAAGAAGTGAGGAACGCTGTTTCTCAAATTCCTCTGCATACTCATATAATCTGTGATCCTGGGATCGCATACTTTCTCCAAGACGGTTAAAAAGACTAGAGGCAAATCAATCTAATTGTTGAAGAAAACGTATGCGATCTCGGGATAGCAGAAAATATCCGTATCCTGTTCTTGTTGCTATGGTGTGTGGGAAGAACGCTGTACTATAAAATGGATTTTGACTCTGTGCTGGAGTTGGTGGATGACTTTGGGACGTATCAACGGCTTCTGTTGGCCCTTGTGCTCCTGCCAGGGTTCATTCCATGCGGATTCCATGCCTACAACCAACTCTTCATGGCAGCTACCCCGCCGCACTGGTGTCGGGTCCCGGGGCTCCTCGACCCCAACTTGAACCTCACTCTGGAACACATTAAAAATATCAGGTGGCTCACACAGATACTCATACTTAACTGCTTTCTCCGATTTCACAGCATGCTTTCACTTTCTCCTGCTTTCTCCAGCCCGATGTCTCCACATTCCACATGAATGCACTAAAATTTCAGAATTTTCTTTAACGTAAAACATACGCACATAGAATTTACTAATCATTTAGGATTAGACGCGAATCTGTACAAACGAAAGCAAATCTATGTAGGATGATTACATTAGATAGATTTTCCAATGAGACAGTTCGTTCGGGCGAAGCTATTTGTTATGACATGCAGCCGATTTGGTTTGGTTTGTGTGAATCATCGAATTGGCCTGTGTCTGAAGTTTGACTATTCTGACTGGGTGCATATTAATTCCCTCTGACATGTCAACTCAGTCTTCCGAGTGAGGAGCGAGACGGGCAGCTCGTTTTCAGTCAATGTCAAATGTACGACGTGGATCTGGAGCGAATTGAGCATCTCTTCCGACCAGACCCTGACGACGACGAGTCTGGTACTGACACTTTGATCAAGATTTATGATGAGATTGAACGGACTCGGACACTCCAAAATATATCCTGGCCAATTGTTCCTTGTCAATACGGTTGGGACTATGATCAGTCCACCTACATCTCCACTGTGGTCACGGAGGTATGCTCAAAAATTCGTTTTTGCGATTTTGACCGATCTAAATCGATAGCGCTTTATTCGCTTAAATACAATTACAAGCATTGATTTACTATTAAAAGTTTATATGGAGGCTTTAAAACCACGTCGCATGAATTCAATTATTTACACACTGGCGTTGAATTAAGTGGTACATACCATTCAATAGGATTGGGTTAATTAAAAGTTACCAGCTTTTACGTCCAAGTTGGAATTCGGAATGCTTTCATTCTAATTAAATGGCGTTGGCGTTTGGGAATGTGTTACCGTCAATAGTTTTATTTGGCTCAATATTTTCTTGCACTAAACAAGTTTTGTCCTAAAATTTGACAAGTTTTGCCGTATACCAAAATCGGTATTTTGGGTCGTTCATTGATTCAATTGAAATTAGTTACGTGATTTAAGCTAAGAAAGGTCAGGATAGGTTATATTAGTTTATTCAGGTTAGGTTAGGTTTAAAAAGCTGAATACAGATGAAAGCCTGGTTTTTATTTAGGACAAAACTTGTCAAAAAGTTTAGGGCAAAATTTGTTTAAATTACGGCACTTAAATTGACACACGCTTCATTCAAGGTCATAGCCAATGAATAGGATTTTTTAAGGGCATTTTCACGAACTTTCCCCAACACGTGCCTCCGTTTGAACATGAACTATTTAGTATTCCCTGGCCGAGTTCCTTAATTTAATTGGTATAGGGAACTAATTTACTAAAATCCGGGCCTGGCTATATGAGCACTAAATATGTGATGTTTGTGCGGGGGTTCAATTGGAGCTAAGTAGGGAGCTGATGGTGTTTTAATGTTTCCAGTGGGACGTCGTTTGTGAGCATTCCTTCCGCCCAACCCTCGCTCTGGTACTCCTGGGATTCGGTGGCCTCGTTGGGAACTACGTTTTCGGAAATATCCAAGACTCGTATGAAAACTCAGCTTTCTTTGTTTTTTTAGTACATCAACTACTTAAGAATTAGCCCTGACATCAATTATGAACCAATCATTAAATATTCAGAGGTTTACAAGTTTACAAGGAACCAGCTAAGATCGTTTTCTTACTTCATTCTCATTTTATTTCAGGCTGGGAAGAAGACCGGCTTTCTTCATTTACCTCAGTATACAGGTTTTCTTTGGAATTGGGACCGGGTTTGCATTTGACTTCTGGTCATGGCTCGTGATGCGGATTGGGGTGGGGTTCACAGTACCGGCTATTACGGGGACACCGTTTGTTCTAGGTTAGCCTGAATTTTAAAGGGTGGCATTTTTCGATGCCTTGAAAAAAAAATATGCCATAAAAAAGAAGGCTTTTGCAATAGGAAATGGAATGGTGTGCAATAAGTAAAATTGGTCTATAATTCCATAAAGGTTAGGTTAGTTGTTGGTCATTTGGGTATTTCAAAAATCTAACCTAACCTGTAGAACGGATCAATCCGTAACCTAACCTAACCTGACTAAAATCAAATTTCCTGCCATGCAGACTTATTGCATAAGTCTTCTTTTTCATGGCAGATTCTTTTTCCTCATGGCACGTTTATATATTTCCCATTTTTAAAATTCGTTGTAAATCCAAGTCATATTCAATGTCTCTGCATTGGAATTGGTAAAGTAAAGACACTCACGTCAATGTCAGGAACGCTTATATGCTTATGGTATTTTCTATTATGCAGCTCTCTTGTCGGGAGAAAGTCGTAAAAAAGAAAGTTTTTTATTTCAATTTCCGTTTGCTACTTTAAAGAACCTTGCATGTGAAATTAGGTGGGCCTGTGTGCTATCGTACAAGTTTAAAATAAAGTTTTTTTTTCCAAAGTTTTGTTATAGCTCATCCATACTTCAAGTTAGTTTGAATATTTAGGTGTATATTTTACTTTATTTTACAGCACTGGAACTGGTGGGACCTGAGAAGCGGGCACTTTGTACGATTTTGTTGAATATCGCCTATTCACTTTGCCTCATGGGCCTCGCGGGTGTTGCTTACTTGGTACGGGATTGGAGAAATCTGGCTTTCTCCACAGCCTTGCCCTTCACCGTATTTTTTGCTTATTGGTGGTAAGTTTTCAATTGTAATTCAATGCAAAAATATGTAGCAAATTCGCAAAGCCGCATCTTAGATCTGCTACTGTATTCATGACCTATCCAAACTTCTGACATACAAACGTATTGATTTTCATTTAAAAGCCTTGAATTTTAGATTCTGCAGTGCAAAATCACTTTTGTAATTACAGGACTTAATTCTAGAGTTGCACACGAATTTTTACAACCCAGAGCATAAAGAGTTCAATCGATATTCACTTTTCTGAGTGTATTTGCACTTTTTATTATTCATTCTGAAATGAGACGCCTTATATTTTTTTTCGTACTGCATTTCCGTATAGACGACTTGTAAAATTGACGCTACATTTATACTTCATTTTTTTCCGCAATGAGCAGTTTCGCCAGTACGAATTTCTCACTAAATTCCAATAATAGAACTGAAGAAAATAGGTCAAGCCCAGTTCTTTCCAATTCACTTCCTTCCTTCCGGTTCTTTTCTTGTTTTTTCCGTTGTTGTCTGGAAATATAGCTGCTCTTTTGTTGTTCCTGGTTGCAGGGTTCTGCCTGAGTCTCCACGCTGGTTGTTTGCCCATGGGAAATTACGAGAGACGGAGAGAATTCTGAGGAGAATGGCTCATGTCAATGGAAAAACTCTGCCCAGGGACTTTAGACAGATTCTACAGGTTTGTCTGTGGGCTACTAACCCCGCCACATGCGGGAAACTTTAATGGCTCCAAACCCATTTCCAATTAGTTCCGCTTCTCTGCCAATCATTCCTCTACTGCTTCACTCCTTATAGAATTCTAGCATTCCAGACAGAGGCCTTTTTAGCGCTTTCCGTCTTCGCTCTGGCGAAGAAAATTTCTTTGATTTTTTTTTATTTCATGGGGCCAAATTAGCGATGAACTACAGACAGCCTTAGCTCCCTGTTAACACAAAGCTCTTGGGGAATCTGTGTCATGAACCGATGGTTGATAACTGATAACGTATAATGCGAAATGAGAACTTGCAAGCCGAATCTATATTATATTTTTGTAGCAAAATCTTCAAATCCTAATCCAGAACGTTTCACCGTGATTGCGAAGAAACGGGAAGGAAGGCTGATAAAAAATTACGAAGAAAAGCGTTAAATGAGGAGTTGAAATGGAGCACTAGAAACTAGAACCTACAAAGTGAGAGTGCCATTAGATCATTCCTTTGTACAATAGTTCTCTGTAGTGTGCCGTGTAGTTCAGTTCAAGTTGGGGGAGGTAATTTAGTGCAACACTTTCACTTTTAGTTTCCTTTTTACCCTTATCGCCGCGATGAGTGCGTTCACGGACGTTTCGTTCTGAACTCATAGTAAATTCGGCCTGATTTTAAGCAATTTTGCCAATTTTCTTTCGATTTACAGTCTAGTCTGCATAGGTAGATCGCACATGCCAGACGACAAACACTAATGCACGGCGCTTCAGCACGAGGCGATGCACATGTACAAAAATTTACAAGGTCATATTGCCCGATTCCGATTCTAAAACGTCCGTAAATCGCGATAAACCCCCTCCGAAACAAATGTCAGTCTGAGTTGGGCTAAAGCTACCCAAACTAAGCCATTGGCCGGACTCGGTCTTAATCCAGTCCCGGGTTTCAGTGTATAAGGAAGTACAAGGACAATGTCCATTAAATGATCGCTTTCCTGAAAGATAGCTATATATACTTATACTATGGCTAGGTAGGTTGGATGGAGCTATATTTTATTGGTCCAGAAGGACAATTCAACATTCAACTGCAGCCAGCTGTAACAGGAGCCAGCAGCCGGTACACCGTACGCAACGAAAAATAAAAAAAAAGAACTTATCTGACCAAGTGATTTATATTGATAGGATTTATTGGTTCGTTACTTGACTGTACTCGTACAGTCGAACGAACGTCGCAAGCTTCTTTTTCCGCTGCACAGCGTTTCTCTCTCTCTCAATAGCTATTCCTGGCTCTATGGTCTTTTGTACAATGTATTCTGTCTTTTTATCTTTATCTGCACCGACTTTCCCCTTTTACATGTCAAATGTGGACTTAAGTGATACATTGTACAGATTTAAGGGTGGGTGGGATCTGTAGCCTGTATCGATAAGTGGTAGTGGTAGGCTCCGATTTTTTAAGGCTGTCTTGCGACATTCGAGTCAAAATTGGGTAGTTTTTGCAACCGGCAATTTTACCGGGTCATTCCAAATTAAACGCTTATTGACAGTGATTTTTAAGCATTATTTTTTTCAAATTCTTAACTTCCAATTTTTATGATGCCATTTGACTCTACAGGACAAATATTCAAGCCGGCGAAGATCAAGCGTATCGATGTCCCTGACGCCTGAAGCAGCTACAACGTCCAACCGAGGTTCGAGTGAAAGTCCGCGGTCGTACACAGTTCTGGACTTACTTCGGGGTCGAGTTCTTCGTCGAAACACGATAATTATAACATTCATATGGTAATTTGTACATTTCTATAGCTCTAGCTTTCTATACGAGAGAATAAAAGCGGAAATGACTTAATGGTCTCCGCTTCTTCCCACCCTCCTCCCTCAGAACACCCAAATTATAATTAGTCAAGTCGAGTGAGTCAGTCTGCAGTGCAGAAGCCAAAGGCCCAGGCTTGACTGGACTCTGACTCTGACTTGAGTATTCTATGTTATTTTGGAAGTTGAGTGAGACGCTAATCCTATTATGATCTGTTCTGGAGGACTAGGAGGTTCCAGAGTTCTATGTCAAAAGTACTTAATACAGGAAATCCTACCCTCTCCACTAATTACACTAGGCAGAGTCACTCACCATGCTAAGCTACCCGGTTGCAGCGAAATTGTGCTAAATTTACCGACAATTCGTCTTTGGATGCAGAATTTATTTTTGTAAGTAGCCCTTTTAACGAATAAAATTCGCAGATCGGCATTGTCAGGTAAGATTTTCCAAAATGACCGGTTTGATCAAAGACCTAACTAGAATTTATCTTCGCCGTGCCAACGAGTTGTTGTGCGGCTACATATGTCAAAATGTTTAGCTATAATGTTGTTTAAGTCAAACTGTCCGGGAGCAAATGACGATATCCAGCTTAATAACATGGACTTTGAACTTTTAACTTTGGAACCACTACTCTCACAAACAGTATTTGATTTTCTATGGACCCTGGTCTGGTCTCCGCTTTTGGTTTCAATTTTCAATGAGCCCATTAGCGGGTATATAGCTTAGGTTTATTAACACTCTTACAGAGCTGTATATTTACTTGGCCTCAACAAAAAATCGGATTAAGGCTATTCTCATATTTCGAATTCCGGCGCTATCTCTTAATACTAACGAATGGGCACAAAATCTCGACCGTTACCTGCACCCTGCACCAGGACGTTCAAGACAGAAATCTCAACGACAATGATAAAAAGCGCATATAATATATTTGTAGGTAGGTAACGCTGTTATTTAATGTGTTCAATTGGTTGGTTGTATGTTGTATAATGTAAGGAAGGTACTTTGCACAACTTATACAGCGAAAATTTAGAATTTAGATAATTTGGAATTCGACAATTTTGATATGAAAATTTGTAAAATTGCATAATGCATGCAGAAGTGAATTGAAATTAAATGATTTTAGTGGTAGATGTGGAATTGCGCTCGATAGATGTTTTGAGAAATCTTATGAAGAAATCCAGATTCCTTATCAGTGGGAGCCTCACCGACGAGAAACAGAAGAGTAGTTTTAAGTTCGGCGATCGCGGGAAGAATCGGTGCGAGAACGCCCTCGGCTTGATTTGGAAGCGGTGCTGGATGACCGACGAGCACGGGAAGATTCGGTACGAGAATTCGATCGGCTGGCCTTGGATTTGGAAGCTGTGCTGGATGACCGACGAGCACGGGAAGATTCGCTACGAGAATTCGATCGGCTGGACTTGGATTTGGAAGCGTTGCTAGAAGATCGGCGTTTCGGTTCAGAAGGTTCTTCACGCCGCTGCTTCTTAGACGAACCGTTTTCGGGTGATTCCTCCTCAGAACTTCGCTTCAATGGAGTCTGAACCGGACGAGGCTCCGGCGGGGCAGCCTTACCAGACGAGGCAGAGGCTTGCTTGAAGTTGAATGAACTAACGTTTTCGGCGATAACTAAAAAGTACATATAAATATCATTTCTGTATTTCGTTAATTAAAATAATATATGATTCTTACTTTGAAACATGGAATCCTGTTCGGCCAGTTTAGCTAACCCCGCCTTCAAAGCTTCAGCTTGCTCCGGAGTCAGTTCTGGAATAATTATAATTTAAATTTTTTAAGATGGCTACACTATCGAATTTTGAAGTACATTTTACACCTTTTCCATCAGACAAAGCTGAAATAGCTCGCAAAATGCTGAGCAAGTGATCAGGATCCTTGAGCTGCAAAAAGATTTCGAGCATGACGTTCATTTCCTCCTCGGTCGCAGTTCTGAGCGGATTTTTAGCACTTCCCTTCCGGGATTTCTCTCGAATCTATAGGTAGGTATTCAAATTAGAGAAATTAAGATAAAAGTTCAATTTATTGCGCACCAAATTCGATAATTTTACATTCGCAAGAAGACGCTCGATTTCATCCAATTTCTCCTCATCTCCAGATCGTCCAAATCCCGATTCGCGATTCCCACGATCTCCACCTCGGTCAGATGATTTGCATCCCTCATTCATGTCTAGTAGAGCTTTGGACGCTGCGCGACTCTCAGATACCTTTCCGCTGGAAGCCACGGAAGTGGACTTGCCGCACTTCGATAGCTGATGGTTGAGGTCATTGCTCAATTCCTTCATAGCATTGACAGCCATGTCCTTGTAAACCGGGTCATCAGACCAGAAACTCCCAATCAAACCAACAGCCAATGAGACGGCGCGTTGCGTCTGGGCGTCAAGATCTGGACCTCGAGCCGTTGCTTTGGCCTGGACCTGAAAAAATGTTTTTTTAAGTCCATTAGCTAACGCTATGAAATAGCCCCAAAATTCAAAATATATGAATTGCCTTAAGTAGGTACCTCTTTGGCCAATGCTCGTAACTCCAGCTGAGACTTCACTGGAATCGTCATGGTCAAGTTTTCACGAGAATCCAAGAATTCGACCGAGTTTAAAAAAAAGGAGCACAAAAAAATGACAGATTTTCAAAATCTCAGCAATAATTTATCTACCTACCTACTTATGATTATGAAATGATCCAACAGACAATTCCTCGCGAAAGTATTTTGGATTCTCAGAATTTGTATTGTTTTAGAACCTGGAATCAAAGGCATTGGTTGCCATGGAAATACGAATACCAGACCATGGCTTGTACCTACTGGTATAAATCCATTCGGTCAACTCATGCACGTGCTATCACTGCCAGATTCATTTCATTAGTCCAAAAGTCCGAAAATCATAAATCCTGAAGTGTCATTGAAGGGTCCATGGTTGACAAGGTTCACAAAGAGCTTCTTTGTTCGAACATAAAGCGAAATTGGAGATCCTTGGGTCCTTGAATAGTAGTGCTTCTAGCTTTGAAATGTCTTTTTAGTTCTCCTGGCCGTCGTCCAGGGCAACTCGGCTACAGCTACAGTGGGAAATATATAGGTTAGGTATGCTGTTCTCTATAGAATTGCAATTACAGGTAAATGAGGTACAGTAGCTCCAGACAACATGCTCAACTTTCTCCGAAGGTAATGAATACCTGCAACTGGGGTTTGGTTAAACCGTCCGCCGATTTTTGGCACATTTCTGGCTATGCATCCGATATTAAATTCTGTCAGCATCAGTTTTGCAGAATATGTCACTACTAGCAAGAGAAGCCATGGCAACCATGGCCCGTCGCGTTGTCGCGTAATGTTGTCAACCGCACGCAAGCGCTCGC
>JAQFYT010001248.1:0-17565 GCA_034694925.1 Ceratophysella denticulata
ATCTCCGACACACTTTCGCAACTGTGAAGAGTTGAGTGGAAACTCAAGGATGGAGGGAGAAAGCCGAGGCCGACGACGCTCTCCGCTCTCCAGCTGCCTGCAACGCACCCCACACCAAAAACCTCGGGCCAAGCTCCCAAAAGATACTATTCCAAGCTTTTAGATGGCATCCCAGTAATCGTTAAAATCTCAACTCCCAATTTCTCCTTTCTTTATATCTTCCCCAAGTTTTGCCCAATGGTTCTTCTGAAGGCAGGACGGCGTCCGTCTTGGTATAGCTGAGCTGTTTGTGAATGGAAGCAAGTTTGTATATGTAGGTGTAACACAGCTTCAATATATGGAATTCAAGTCATGCCGCTATTTTATACCTGATTACTAGATCAAGCAAATATTATTCTTAGATCAATTAATGCAGATTTAAGTAGTTGTACACCCTGTTACCTGGTATATGTAAGTACCTACCGGTAGTGAACGTTTAACTTTACTTCTGTAAATGAAGTTCGGTTAGGCTTGATTAATTTTTTTAAATGACTTTATGAAAACCCTGGCAGATGTTTCATGTAAATTCGTTAGTTGGAAGACCCATGTGGTATTCTCTTATGGAGAATTTGTGTGGTAATCATCAAATCATTTGTCTGTGCTATTCGCCTATGTATTGGTTAGGTTGGGTGATTGATGTACCATACAAACTTTTTATTAGTGACTAGGTAACATTCGGGTATTTTGCCTTATGTCGACCAATTCTTCTTCTAGACTCTTAAAGTGATGGAATTACCGTATTGGAAGCTCACAATCAGTTACAATTAATGGTTTATACTGTATTTTGAAAGGGAGTAGAAATATGAATGCCTGACTGCCCTTCGGTGGTTTTGATGGTATTATTCAAGAAGCGTAGGTACATAGGTACTAACACCACCTGTGCTTCACAGTCAGTCGTGGTCGAGTTAAAAGGAGGCGAGGGGGTTTTCATTATTAGTCCGTATTCGTACTGGAGATATATATAGTTCGCAGTTGAGATGGGAAAAGAGTAAGAAAGTGGCTTCAGCTCGGCATTTAGTCTCAGACAAAAGTTTTGGATTGGAATAACAAAGTAGGCATATTCTGGTCGGAACTCATCAGAAGATCATTAGCACCCTCCAACTTGAAGAGTTTCAGAAATTCAGCAGAGACCTGACATACTCCGAAGTTGTAGACGACGTGGGAGCTGAATACTCTCCATGGATCTACGACGAAGGGAGCGAGCGGTGGGAATGGAATGAGAAATTTCCGACGGAAGCTTTTCCTATGCGTTAGAAATGCTCGTCAGATCCTAGCCAGCACCAGCAGCAGCATCACCTTGAGGAATGGAATAAGGAATTACTATAAACCCGGGCATAGTCACTTCACATCTTCCAAAGAACTTGGGCTAGGCGGCATTTGTACGGCAATGCTGACTGGGTGCGTTCTTGGTTCTTGCTTATGCCATTTCTTTAGAAACTATGCTGTACATTCGGTATATTTCTAGCACTTCACCTTCAGCCCTTCTTTCTCTTGCCTTGCATAGCCTCTGCGTAATGTCTTTTCCATGCTTCTTTTCCCGAGTTTTTGGCCTGGGCTGAACCTGAACGACTTGTCTTTACTTGATTTTGCTTATTCCTTACCTTTATCCAGCTCATATCAGTAGTGTCTGCTGGTGTCACTGTCTAAAAAGTTGGATTGACTCGTAAAGTCGGCTTATAAAACGTGAATTCCGATTGCATAATCGTAAATTTTCCAATTTTTTTATAATCATGGAATTTACCATTTTGAAAATGGCGTTACGAAAACATCATTACTTAAAGAAAGGAGACAATATAGTTAATGTAGACCAAATAAGCAGTGTAAAAGTTGCTTATGTTGCAATTGTGAAGTTTAATTCGTGATAAAAATAAAGCAGACCCACAAGAGCTGTGCCTTGGCATGCGACAAGATATCACAAACCTTGTACGAACCGTTTTCAGGAGAAAGTTCCTGTAATACGTCAAGAGAAGAACGACGTTCTCTGCGCAGGTTTGACATAAATAATATAGTTCAATTCTACTGATAGTTGTCAACATAATTATAATGGATTTAAAGTACCAGATGAGACAGGTATTTATTATTTTTTAAGTTTATTTAAGCTTTCGTGACATTCATATAATTGTACATATATCTACTTGAATACCATTAAATTCTTTCAGCCGCAGGTGGTGCGTGTTTGCAAGTGTACTAGTATATATGTACAGCTAGGCATACTTTACATGTCTACATAGAATGCAGTGCTTTCTTTTCGTTTATTAGCTGCGGCGTAGCGGCGTGATTGATGAGCTGCAGGAACTTTTGCAGGTCTGAAATCCTAATTTTTTGTTGAGCATGACTGAACGTTTCCGAGAAGGCCAACAAGTTTTCATGTGAATGAAGCAAAATTACAAGTCTCACCTTATTCACAGGCTAAAGTCACCTTTTCAGTGGAGAAAGCCTTAAATTACTGGAATCGTATGTCGCTGAACTAATCTATTATCGAAAAGTGAAATCAACCAAAGGACGGTATTCTTTTACTGTACCTTATATCACCAAATTATACTATACTCCTTCCAAGAAGTGATAATAAGGGAAATGAGATCGGACCTAATTTAATCTCGGCTTTCACCTCTCTCTCTTGCATGTCCCAGTCCAATTTCCAAGAACTTGAGTGAGTATTGAGTATAGCGTGAGTCGTGGTGGAATTTCTGGAAATGAAAGTCACCGGGTTGGGCTTCGACTTTGGCACGCCAAGGGACCAAATCATGTTGAATCACAGGAAAGTTCTACTTTCTCGATGAAAGTTGAGCTAATCAGTCCCAAAATGTAACAAAAGTTCATTGTTCACACATTGATACCTACCTATATCTGTACATACATAGGTAGATAGGATTCGCTTATTTTCCATTCGGAACTGATTTTTATAGATAGCAAAAAGATGCGCTTTGTTTGATAGTACATACATCATATTTACTCTGCGTGGCAGTAGTATATGTGTACATTCACTGGCAGTGCATCGAATTTCGGTTATACATTTCTGGTACTTCATTAGCTCCCTAGTATCTTTTCAAGGTCGAATTAATATTCTTAGCTGAATCTAAAGGTTATGCGTTCAATTTAGTTTACAACTTAGCATCTAACAGGAGATACTATAACGCGGCGGAGTCCCAGAATCTAAATTTGAATCGGTAAAGGATTTAGTGGTAGTTTTGCCAAATATGATATTAGCTGCACTATTTCAAAAACGTTTATCTACATTAATTATCGTGATTAATTAACATTGGAAATATCTGTCGTGAGCACGTTTTTCTTTTCAGAAAAGGTTGACAAAGTGGACTCGTTCAAATCGTTCACCAAACATGTTAAGCCTTTAAATGATACAAACGCGAAGCAGGTGCGAGCCCCATTAAACATGTGGGATTCCAGAGCGGATACGAAAAGATTCTTAAGCTGTAAAATGCGGTAATTTATGTTTTGCTTTTCAGTAGTCAGAGTATTCGAGTACCTATACTTATACTTACCACTATAGGTATAGGTACCCATTTGGCTCAAATTAATGAATTATTCCGAAAAATAGCTTCCAGGTTAGAAATACAAAATGCGTGGAATTTTCCAGAGTCCGAATATCAGAGTAGTATGGAATGTGCGTTTCTTGCGTGAGTCGGATGCAAACTGTCGTGCTTCTATTTCCCGTGCCGTAGTCAGAGTACACAAATATATGTTAAAATGCCGCCGGTGCTGCCTTGGAATTCTGGAAAATGGCAGTGGCATGTTATAAAAAGCGATGGAAAAGTTCAATTACCTTGAAGCAAGGGGTGCAACATGTTCGTGCGTGCGTTTTGATTGCTTCAGAAGGGATTTGGGCTCAAGTTCAAGTCCCTCACCACATTTAATACTTGTTATATTTGCAAAACTTAATTCAATACTTGGAATGGCTTAAGCATTCAGTGAGCATGAAAAATTGGAGCATGAGGAAGTACTTCAGGGAGTTCTAGCAATTTTGAGTTATACTCTACCATGTTTTTGTTGCAAAGAGATAACTATTGTTAGTTTATTCTGAATTCGACATATTTAATTTTGCATTTGAAACCGGGTACAATATATTCCTGAACACGCCCAGCTCGGAAATTTAATGCCTTTCAGGAGACCTCAAACTTGAGATCGACGGATGCGGGGGAAAGTGCGTACCTATCTCTATATTTATCTATAGGTTCATGTCCATAGTCCATGTTGATGATATTACACTATACAAATGCTAAGCACTCCCGGGTTTTGAGGTTCAACTCAAAAATGCATGTGCGTTCCCCCTGGTTCTTACATGCCGCTGTACTTCTCAGGGGAGGAAAGCTCGCCTTATCTTAAGTACCCAGTATTTTGGATACACGCTCAGTTACAGAAAATGCAGTGCCTGAGCCAGATGAAGTAGAATTCGTAAATATTACGAGCAAGGAGGGGGAAGGGTTGATGGTTTCCTTCGTGTTATTTATTCGGATTTTGAAATACTCCTGCTCCTGCTTTGCTTCGAACCCGGTGCCGGTGACTTGTGAATGACAGTCCGGAGTCCGGACAAACGCGTGGAATGTGTCAGTTTCCCGGCTCAAATAGAAAATGATTTTCCACCCGGCGTCGTGTTTTTGAAACGCATTCCAGTGCATTTTTTTCTAGTCTGGGGTTGATGGATGCTAAAGATGAAGTGCATTGATGGATGAGAACAAGTGATAGACCGAACAAATTAGGTTTATTCTTCACAACAACCAGCCTTCTCAGATTTCGAAACTGAAAGCTTCTTCATTGACAACGCGTTTCCAAGAAAGCTAAAAAATGACAGCTGTTGAGTCCTGTGCACGTTCAAGATGTTATTAGGCATGTTATTAAGTTAGGTGTATAAGGGATGCAGCTCATAGAGAATGAATTTCGGTGAGGCTATAATTGCTTAATAATTGATGCAAATTAAAACAATGGAACTTCAGGAAGGCCGGAGTGCCTAAGTATCTGTGCTCAAGCTAGAAGGGGTAGAGTTTGAGATGCATTGAACCAGAGTGAAGAGATTAATAGGATTAGTGGAAGAGTGAATTTCGTGTGATTAGTAGTACAAAAGTACAACCGAAGAACAATCTATTTCTGTGTCGTGAGCTAAGTGGAAGGGTGATCCGACCTCAGAACCCCATTCTTCCATCTACTCTGAATAAGCCACTACCGCCAGAAAGGATTAATTGAATGAATACTAGGGGCAGGGTGGGATCCCTCGATGAGAATTACCAGCGTGATAGAATTAATTATCCGATTCGGTTTAAAATTTATTGCGGAAAGCCAGGAGCTATCAAGCGAGATCGAATAAGCCTGGTAGTGACTGCTTCCTTCAAACAAAGCTCTTCTGTTACGACTAATGACTAATCACAATGGGATTAGACAAGTGAATTGGTATGAATTAAGAGCTCACAATCAGTCATTCAGATAAATCTTTTATTAACTGGACCAAACATATATATCTTTGTGTCGGTCTTGGTATGTCTATACAGTAATTTTTAGAAATCATTCCAAATGAAATAATGTTGGCATGATTCATGTTCACGGTCTTCATGACAAATCTATACTGTTAGAACTGGTGAGATTCATGAATTTTTAGCGGTTGCTCATGATGACACGTGAGATCAGTCAGCAGGGCTATATTCTAAATATTGAATCCCCGTTAAACCCTCATAGTACTAAGGATCTCCCGGTTTGAAGAGCATGGATAAGAAATCAAGATGCAAGAAGTACATTGTAACTTGTGTGGGTTCAAACTTGCCGTATCTATTCGGGGAAGGTTTTTTGCAGATTCTACCCGTTCCATGCTTAACCGTGTGTCAGAATCTCTACTATATGAGTGTGTCTTGTCCAAAATTAGATTCTGTTTTTCGGTTGAACCATGATAGTTATTTTTTTTTCTGCACGTTTGTGGTGTACTGCTCGTGCTTGTGTCGCCATTGATAAGCCCTCGGTTTTTAGTTAACTGCTTCCTTGGAGCTCTTAGCATTGAGGAGCTGGAGGGAAGGTTCCATATATTAAATTAGAAGATGAAGATAGAAAGAAAAGACACTACAGAACTGGGTTGGTTTCTATTTTGTCTAAAAGTTGAAGCTTTCTTTACCACACACATGCAGCTTCTTCATTTCATAATATCTCTCTTTCTCGAAACATCATTGCACTTGAGTTCTAGTTTGTGCATTGCAGTGGGACTCAGCTCAAGTGATTCATAACATACACTACCCGGGTTCCGAAGTGTACAAACATTGAAGTTTATTTTTGTGGTTTGAGTTTTCCAAAAAAGCCACTGAAATCTGTTCCTTAACTTTTAATTAGAGTGTTATTCGCCAGAGCTTCCATGTTTAATTACATTAAGTACCCATTAGAACTTGGTATTGGTTAAAATCAGCTCGAATATACTGCTGAACGGCTACTTCATTGTTTGGTGTGTATTCCGCATTTGCAGGAAAACAGAACTTACATGTTCAAATTTCAACGTGACAAATCCAGAGTAATGGTTTGATAAAAAAGGTACGATTCGTCCAAATTGAATATTGCTCGCACTCTCAGTGAATATTTGAACGAGATATTTGATGTGGTGAATTTTGATTAAATTGATTTCTTCAATTGTTTCTACCTTTCATCTCTTTTATCTGTATAGAAGGTAAGCACTTTACTCTCGAAATGAGACTCAAACCGTTTGATTTATACTTACCATCTGTGCAGCCCCTGCGAAAAGCCTGTGAAATATCCGACAAAATAAAAGCTTGAAATCTTTGAAGTAGACTTTCAAGGTTTTGTGTGGATGTAGTTCTGTGTTGTATATGCTTTAAAGAATTGTCTATCGCTTCAAAATGAGGATTTAAAAGGTTTCGTGTTTGATCGGCACTTTGCAAAATGAGCGTTTCGGTTTCGGTAGGTTTCGGTAGGCACAAAAGTAAAACTCATTTTATCTTGTCTTCTAATTCAAAATCTGCTTTGCTGAATTTATGATGTTTCATTAGCATTAATGCGTATTCGTAATTCTTGCACATTCCTAACAAATATATTCCGATTCCAATTTGAGTCTGCTACAACTGTTGCAACAAATTGAGTTTTATGTTCCTCTGAATATAAGAAACACGGCTAGTTTTAACCGTTTGATTTTGTGACCTTATTATGTGCAACGGTTTAAATAATGGCAAACAGCAAATTCGGGATTATTTATTTGGCGACTCTTGGCCCACTTCATGGATTTATAACCTTATCTTCAGAGCTGGTGAGGGCTGAAGATTACAGAGATTTTCATGTAAAAATTGGGTAAATGCGAAGTGCTCAAAGTTCACATCAGCAAAGTAATAAATACTGTATTGTTTGTTGGAACTTGGCACATACTTTTCAGCAGTACCTAGTGTACTTTTACTAGTAGAAACCAAGCGTGGTCGACCGGAGACTGGAACAAACATATCACCCACTCACAAGTTGTAATCTTTGATGATCTTCTCAAAAGTTATCATTCAGGAACGCATCTCCGCCGTGTGAGTCCATGCACGAGACGTCTACGAAAATGCTGTTTCCTACAACATTTATTTATTTCATACAAACTCCCCCGTCAACAGAAGCCAAATCTACAATATTTTTGTTGGCAACGCAAATTAGGAAGAGCTCATAATCTTGGAGATGCTAATGATTAGAAGCTACTTAAAAGGAACGTTGCTAAAAATAATGCTTTGCTTGCTCCCTGATTCCTTAATATGTATTTAGTTCAGCTTGAGGAAATATTGTGAGTATTCTCGGTGAGTAGGTTCAGCGATTTCATTATACAAGCAGTAACAAAAAGTACATTTGCGACATCACGTGCTTTAAAAAAAAATCCTCAAATGCAACAAATTCAGAATTTTTCTTCCGTCTTCTACTAACATGACGTGAATGTGGATAGTAAATCTGTATTAAACTTGAAGGTAGGTGTTAAATAGGATAGAAAAAAGTATTTAGCCTAATTTCGAATTTCAGTGCCTTCCGGCCGAATAAGGGTTCAAACTTTTTGCGGTTTTCAAATGTAACTACAGCAAGGTTCACTTCTAATGCCTAAGGTAGACACTACAAGGTCCCTGTCATTAATGACCATGGAATGATTACCTAGAAGAGAATACGGAAAGAAGAGAAAAAATGTAATTTGAATTGATAGCGCTTGAAAAACATTTAGATAATAATGTCTATTTGGACGTAGTAAATACAACCTAAATGCGCTGCTCCTTATTAGCCTTTAGTAAACCCTTATTTTTGGTGGCACCAGTAATTCATATTGTAGATCAGCTGCTATCAACAGTGAGTTTGCTATACTAAGTACCTAAATGTTACCATCCATATATCTAATTTCTCTTCACTCTGCATTATTCCCGACCCTTCTGCAAAAACTATTAAGTTGCAAGAGCAAAGAGTTTTACAAGGTCATCCAATCTTCATTGCTCTCACCATTTGCCATCCCTCTCGACACTGTGTCAGTGTATCTGTGGCCTTGTCCCTGTGTGTCTTCTCTTCATTCTGGAGAGCATCTGTTCCGAATATCGTCTCTGACTGGTAAGTAATTTTATTAGGTACTCTTCTAGATTAGAGTCGTCGAATGAAATTGCGCTTATCACAAAGTTCTTGTTCCATGGATAAGAAGTAGTGTCATTCCTGTTCGTTGTTGGAATTTGGAGTCAATGTTTTTGCTGAAAGTGTTTCTCTTGAAAGCGCGATTATTAAGATTAACAAGCATTCAATTATTACACCGGATGATTTTTCGCAAATTCTTAGCTAACAGGTCTAAATATTTCGATTACAGTCAACGCGTGAACGTGACCCATTACTAGATTTCAAAGTTGAACATGGGGACAGCGGCCAGAGCACAGGAGCAGTTCATCGGCTCCATGGCCCTCGTGGTGAAGGACTACGATGAGGCTATCAAATTTTACACCGAGAAGCTGGACTTCGTTCTGATCTGTGACGAGGTTCAGTCTGCAAAGAAGCGTTGGGTACTTGTCCGTCCCCCGTCCAGTTCTCCGAACAAGAGCTGCTCACTTCTGCTGGCCAAGGCAGATGGAGATATGCAGGAAGCCTCAATTGGGAACCAGACAGGAGGACGCGTCTTTCTCTTCCTTCACACAAACGACTTCTGGAGAGACTACAATAAAATGATGGCGAGAGGAGTGACCTTTATCCGAGAGCCTGTCGAACAACCTTACGGAACAGTAGCCGTTTTTGTAGATCTTTATGGAAATAGATGGGACCTTGTTCAAATGAATAACACTTCTGAGCATTAATAAAACATTTTGAATCTTGTATTGTCAATTCTGCTAAAATGCGTTTGATTTCGTTTTTAGTCCATGGGATTGTGATTTGATATTTGATGCAAGATGCAAGGCTGGTTTACGTGTCCAATTTTCATAAGGTAATATAGGTAATTTACTAATTACCTATATATATATATATATTTACTAATTACAGATATATATATATTTACTAATTACTTTTATTTAATTTTAGGAATAGGCAATTTCATAATGGTAAGAAATTCGTAACATATTCATATAGTCGTGATCGTTGATAAGTACCATAAAAGGGCTGAGATTTAAAGTACCTATTGAATAAAGTAAAAATACCTGAAAAAAAATTAATCGAACATACCTTAACCAAGTTTTCATTGGAGAGCTAATTCTTCAGAGCATTAAAATAAATATAACTTATATAGAATATGGAATAAAGAATATCGAAAAGTAAACTAATCAAATGAAAATAATGTGAAGATTCGTTTATATAGTACTAGTGTAGGTAAATGAGTTTTTTGTCGAATTAACCCAATAATCTGATCATGATCGATGCTTATTTCACGCAGTTGTAAGTGGGTCTTATGGCATGATGGCTTTACCCGTCTGTCTGTCCCCCTACTTATATCGTATATGCCTACCTAATACCTATAAGTATATAAAAATTAAACTTTGCTTCATGCTTGCATGGGGAATGTATAATTGAAAAGCCTCATCTGTATTCAAATTTATATATGTAATCAAATCTAAATGCAGTAAATCACAAACTGGAAATAATTTAAAGGAAATGATTATACTAGTTTAAGTATATGTTTTTATACTAATTCATCAATTTTCAATAATACATACTTCTAGTAGCGCTATGCATCATTCAGCTGTTTTAAAATAGCAGGTTCAAACCCGCCCAAATGAGCGATTTCCCTAATGGGCCTCTAACTCCATGTACATAAGCATATCTTAAAGCAAAAATCTTAATGCAGATTTAAATTAAATTAGACTACTTCAGCACATTATCTAAATGTTGTAGATTTAAATCTAAATGAACGCGTGTGCATAATTAATTAATTCCATTTGACTTAAAAAGCTTGATAATATGATTGGAATTTTAGCATTGTTCTATGCTGGATTCTTGAACCGAATTATTAGACAGGAAAAGTTTCTCCAACTCATCTGTATTTTTTGCCTGACGTGATACTTCGTATATACATAACACAGGGATTCGGATAGAAATACAGTCCAGGACAGGAGTAAGCCGAGACAAAGAACCACGAATACAAACGATGCATTTGAGCGGAGTGTCAATGGTTCTGCCGGAGCGTGAGCTACCTTAATTCTGGATAGAATATGCTTCCGATCGCGAATCCAGTATTTCCAGAATTGATAAATACCACTGGACATCAATTGAACGAGCTCGTCGTACGGTTGACTGAAACTTATCTTTCCGAATCTCCAGTATTTGTTTCCATGCATGAGGTCTTCTTTGCCTCTAAAGAACGTTCCTCCCTTAAACTCAGCCTTCAATTCCGCCATCAATTCGTCTATTTCCGTATTATAGCCAGCAATGGCCATTCTTCCGCCATGGACCAACTGCTCAAATACCTCTTTGGATTTATTTCTGGGGAATGTACGATACGCTTTTCGAGATCGAAACACATCTTCAAGTTCCGTATTCAGAAAAAGACGAGGCCGAATGCGGTATGCAAAGGGCGTGTACAGTACAGGCCCAACCGATTTCCGGTAATCCGACACCAATAAAACTCCTCATCTACGATAGGAACGCGAGAGTAGAACAGAAACCCCTTCATTTCCGAAAAGTAGAAGTATTCCTGTTTCGGGGACCAGGTCTTGGAGAGGTAGGAAATAATTAGACCCTTGTAGGAGTTGGTCAGGATAATGCTCATGAGAAGCCATAAGGCGAGCAAAGCCGTCAAGCCGGACTTTCGTCTGTGGAGATTCCCAGGCTTTAAACCAACCTCGATTTCGATTAAGTTCAGTAGAAGGTGAATGACCCATCTCAGGAGCGAATACTTAGCATTCTGAAATCTGTTGACTGCGACCAACACCGCTCCGCTCGAAAGCAGTGCCACTCCATGGGCGAGCCAGACTAGGGACTGATATGGCAGCAGAAACATCTCTGCCACAGACCAGAATGTATACGACGTGCAACATGTAACGAAATTGAAACCCTCCGTCTCATCAGCTACTACTAGTTGGTGGGACGGAGACACGTCGTCGACTCGGATACAATTCACCGATCGTTCAGATACATTGGACCGACGTAAGAGATCGACAATGAACTGTTGAAAATCCTGACTCGGGGATTGGTTCAGATTCCGTTCGTCAAAGGGCACCTGAGTGCCGTGGGGTAATTTACGGTAACTGACCTGGGCTCGAGGACTCCAAAATATTTGTTTCCGAATTTGGTCTGAAAAGAGATCCATCTGAGCCTTGGTTCTGGAGTTATTCCGTTGCTGTTGATGGTCTTTCAAGGCGAATATCTGAGTCTCAAGCTCCTCTTCCGGTGTTTCCATCGATACACAAACATAAAACATTTCTTGAAAAACAAGCTCAATCATTTTGCTGTGCGAAGCATCGGATGAATCTGCTACTGTCCAGACAAAAATTCGATGGTCCCATTCCCATAGAGAAGCTCCTGTCAAAAACGTTTGGTAGTCTTTTTCAAACGAAGAACGTCCCCATATGACCACCAAGTATTTGTCACTCATGTACTCGTAGCTTTGGTGCATCTGCCGGTGCCAGTACATCAGTTCACCTCCGTAAGGCTCTGCCTCGAGGTGAAAGATGAGGTCCAGCATGCATCTGACCGCTCTATTCTTGAACACAAATCCAAGCGTTACTGCCTGAATTGGAGAGTCCCAGAAGTTCTGAAGGATCCACCCACTTTTCCTCACCTCCGGATTATTGTGGGCAATTGTCACAGAAATCGGTTCAAAAGCAATTTCTTCAAAATCAGCAGTAATACGAATGTTGCAGAGCTGAAATTCCTCGAGTCTCTGATTCAGTCCTGCTATGAAATACTCACATCTGAACGTATTGTTAGTTAGCAGAAGTGTAAAAATACTAATTAGATAAATTAAGTTATCCATGGTTTGACGGGGTTTAAGTAACTTCCCCAACTCACAAGGAATTGATTCGATCAGGGTTACCTATGTTCTTACGAACGAAAATTCGTGTTTTGTATGTACAATTTGGAAAGCGATTTTTTAGTGGCTTACTCTTTGCTGGTCAACTCGGCAATAAATCGATTCAAGCGGTAACCGCGTTATCCTGCATATTTTATTTGTGACTTACGTGAAGTTTGCAATCTCACAGGAATATATCGATGAATTTTTTAGTTTTAGTTGATTCTGGCGTGTACACCGCCGCGGTAGAGATAGTAGTAATACTTCACCCGCTCAGTTAATCGAACATGGTTTTAGCTACGGCTGACTATATTATTTTGGAATTCCCATCTGACCTTATTCGATTTCCTCCTGTTGATCACGTCAGCCACTACAATACCAGGTATGTAAATTGTTTGTCCGTAATTTTAACAAAGCAAGCCTTCTGGCTAGATCTTCTAAAAGGCCAGATGAACTGAACCACCAGCGTGAAGCAGGGGACGTAACTGACGAAGCGAAATTATTTGAACTGTCATGATTCATGATTGATAATTTTTTTTAATAAATCGTATGAGTCAAAGAATTCGACGGTAAATAATTATTAACTTTTACCGCAAGTTTTCTATTTATTAAATTTTATTTTCATACCTGCATAAGAACTCAGCCTAAAAATATGTTGTTGCCGCTGTCCTAGACGTCGGATGGGCACTTGGAAAAACTGGACGTAACCTAACTCGAAATTAAAAAAAATCCTCTGCTGCCGTTAATGAGAACCTAACCTAACCTTGTAGAATATAAACATATTGCCACTAAATAGGATTTAATTAGGTACAGGTAAAAGGATAAATACTCATCAAACCGACGACGAAAGCATACAATTTCACCGTTAGGTCGGGAGGCTGCCGGCTCACCAGCAGCGTCGAGTCGACACGTTCCAGGAATAATAAATAGTTTCCGCTATTACGCTTTAAGTATTCCTATTTGTCGAAATAAGTAGCAATTTCCCGTTATAGTATAGTATGAATGCCTGAACTTGAACAAGGAACTGATTGTGTTTAATCATTCAAGTATGCGTTTATTTTTTCGTCTGTTGTATAAGTTACAACTTTAACTCCAGAGTTCTAACGTTAGCCAACGCAAATGTATACAGGGTATGAGTGAGAATATACTGCTAAAATATCCAACAGCACAACACACGTGTTGTGCATGCAATTGTACTCTGCGTAGCCCCTTCCTCTGTTTGTTTTGGCTCTCAAGTGAATCTCCTTTTATCTTTATGGACTGAAGGAATTTTCTAATGGTTTTTAGAGTCCATGAAGTGTGTCTATTGCCCTTTCATAATGATTTAAAATCTTTGTTTTCCTTTCCTCTGTTGACGTTGTTTACTTTCCATCCATAAGACAATCATTGGAATTAACTCATTTGTTTATTTATCAAATTCTTTGCAGGCTGCTCTGTACTCGTCCGTCTTCCGATGCTAAGGTTCACGGCCTATTGTCGTCCTAATGCTTCAATTCTGTCTTCATAGTACAAAGACTGGTTTCTTGTGACTGTGACTGACTGAAGAGATATCTACGAGATATTCTGAGGCTGAGTCTGAAGTGAAGGAGACTGGAGTGAGGAAGCTGAAAGTGAAAGTGAATGCTCAAGTATAAACATACATAGACTCATCATACTTGAAGCCTCTGAATTCGTACAAATTGTGACTCTGACTCGTAATTAAACCCATCTAGGAAAATAATATTCCGCTTCCTCTGCTCGATAGACTAATATTAGTAGCACTTAGACATGCAATTAGGAAAGCAAAGTGCTGAGAAAATGAAATAATGTTCTCGCTCCTCCAGCATACCGTCTTCTCTTCTCTCCGACAAGGCCTGAATGGAATGAAATGTTAGGGCAGAGTTTGAATATTTAATTGCCTAATTCCGCACCTCATTGCTCATTCCCTTTCGTGTCGGCCTACGCATCTGCGGAGAGATTTATTGGACACGGAGATTGAATAAAAATAAAATGGCGAGTGGAATGAGGAGGCAGGCGGGTCTAATGGAGACCTGTCATCCAAATGACTACGAGGCGCGGGATGTCCGGAGCCCAAGTCCTCCAACGCACAGCTGGCCCTTGACTCACTCCCATCGTTCTCAAGTACGCTCTTGCATTGAATTTTCTCCCACGGACATTCGAACGCCAGTGAGTGAGTCCCACGCTCTGGAAGGCCGTCGTCGAGTTTCCAATCCATTTCTGCTCGACCTGGCTCTGGTGGGCAGTAACGGGGATGAGGGGTTGGAGGAGGATGAGCAGGATTTCTCAACGAGCAATAGTCTCAGCCTGCTCAGCAATGAAGAGGAAGATGAGGACGATGACACGCTCTCATCCACGGGAACGCTGTCCGAGGTCTTCGAGTCTCTCTCGCGTTTCTCCGAAGTCTGTCTCGCGTCCGTCGAGGCCCTGTCGAGCCCCGGAACGGCTACGACCCCACGTGCCACATATGCTTTTGACGGAAACCTATCCAGTCAACTTGTGCCCCGATCTCCAGCCACTCCAGGAGATGACATTTTCCTGGTTTTGCCTGACCCCAGTTCCATGGACACCCATCGCATCCCACCACCCATTCCGGCCACAGCACGGGCTCGGCCCGAGAGAGCCGGACGCGGGGTGTGGAGTGATTACGGAAGTGAGGCAGGTGGTCCTAACACTCCAAGACAGTGTAACAGTTGCGGAAGTAGTAATAACACTCATGGATTGGGAATTGGATTGGGGGAGCTGAGTTACAATATGCTGGACAGTAATAAGGCAGCCCAGAGCCTGCAAAGTCCCTATCAATGTCGTCCGAGTCGCCAGAGTTGGAACGAGACGCATCTGATGGTCCAGGAACTTCTACCCGGAATCCCACAGCCCGCCCCTGTCACTTGCCTCGACTGGCAGGAGAGATGTATGGAATTGGAAGTGGCTCTTCAGAGATTTGGTGAACAAGCTGCACGCGTCAGGCTCTTTCTACGTGACAAGGTCAGGAATTTTGCTCTTTCTCTTACCGGTCGCCTTTAACCTTATTCTATTCCATATTATGACCTTCCTCCGGCGTTGAATAGTTCAATATTAAAGTACATACAGTTCATGCCACATTCCAGACCAGAGGAAATCGGGCCTCCTCATTTAATTTGAGTCCTCAGGAACAGGAATACTTGGATCATAAAACCTTTTTACGAGGAGCATTGTTGGAGGAATTTAATTTTAAACGTAGGGAAAAGTTGGAAGTGCAGTTGTTGGAAATGGATTAAGTTATATGCTTTGGAATTCAGCATGGTAATCAACTAGCACATTTTTCACTCTCAAACTCCAGGAGCGCAAAAGAAAAGGTCAGAGAAGAGAAAGTGCTTTTCAAGGGCATAAATAACTTAGCCCTGCATGTCGAGATGTCGTCTTGGTTAAAGTTTTAGAGTTAAGTTGGTGCATATCTTGCCTGGCTGGAGCCCATTCATTCCAGAAAACCTGAGTCCGAGTTACTAAAAGAATAGTGAAAGAACTGGATAAGCGGTTCATAGCGCCGTTATCACACATAAAACAAAACTTCACTTTCACCTGGAGAAAAAAACGCTAAACTTAACCTCCTGATCAAATCTCCCAGCTCTTTGCATGAGTATTAATATTAAATCGTTTCGGTCAACGGAGGTCATTCGGTTGCTATACCTGGTCATACGTCACCTAGCCGTCTAGACATTCCAAAACGAATTAGAAATTACATTTTTTTTTACATGAAAACCTTTAAACACCGACCGCAATTTCGTGGTGGGGAGGGGACTGGTTACTAGACCTGCCACAATAACCTTGTACGTTCCTGGAGTACTTTTTTGGCCTTGGAGGCAGACTGTATATAGCGCGGTTATTTATGTGGATAGAAAGTCAAAATCCTCTAGTCATGGGACTCATAAACCTTCATGACTTTCACCGTTTTGAAGCTTACGAATTCATGGTGAGTACAGAGTACAAAAGCAGTGAACCCTTTCTCAGAGAAGGAATTGATTCTTCTTCGCCTCAGCATGGAGGCTAGGGTAGCTTTTGAGATTGACTTGGAGTCAATATAATTTGATTCCAGGCTGTGACTGCACTGTGTCGCTTTAATATTTCCAATTGAATAGTCCGTGCAGAGCACGATGCAGTTGCGTTGCTTTTTCGTCTATGCCTACCTAAAAGCTTGAACCAAGTGGAGAAGCCGAATAAAAGGAGATGGTGAACGGACCTGAAAGCAAAATCACGCTTGAGGCAGAGCGAGTATCAAATTCAATTTGCGACCCCGGATTCTTTTGCTTCTTAAATATCATTTTCTTAAAAATATATTTTTCTCTACGAAACACTTCATTGTTGGTCTTCGACAAAATACCTTTTACGGAATGAATCTGCATCGTTTTCCACCAGTTTGAAATTGAAATGTGAAATTCATATTTTAATCCCCAGTAGGTCGTAAAGACAATGGGCTCAATACTGTCCGTGAAAATGCTATGACTTTCCTGATATCCTAAATGGTAATGTTTCTTGTTCAAGAATCTTCCGGTACACTTTACCAGCGTCGTTTAATTAAACCCGTATATATTTTCAAGATCTTGAGGCCTCAGAGTCGACTTGTCTAGTAGGATTCTGCTTGTACTCATCAGACCACACGGCATGTTGGGATATGTGGACCTGGGCGTCGTGTCGTATAGATGCAATATGCAATGAAATGCACTGGCTCATGGCTAAGACCTGTAATAATGTCCGGACGAGTGAGAAAGGCAGAGAAAGTTGGGAGAGAAATCGGATCTCGGAGGATTGGGATTCTTTGGAGTCAGATCGATGAAAAGAACGGAAATTGTTCCGAGCTTTAATCACATTTCTCTTGGTCGTTCAGATCACTGATCTCATATACTACACCTCAACCCACCAACTATAAGAGCATTCCACCAACTCAACCCTAACTAATGTTACAATCGGGTGTCAGTTTCGGTTCGGGCTTATAAGGAATATGTAGTTGTATAGGATATGGATGGTATAGTTTATAGGTATTAATAAGCAACCTAACGCATATGTTCTGCCATATCCAACACCTAACGAAGTCCCCATTATAATAATAATAATAATAAGATTTATTGACATGACAAGTC
>JAQFYT010001249.1:0-17563 GCA_034694925.1 Ceratophysella denticulata
GGGCGGGTTTAATTGCGATTTTGGAACTGCTAAATACGGCATCGCGCAACTAGAAGCATGTATTATTGAAAATTAATGAATTCGTATATAAACATATACTTAAAGTATTACAATTAGGTATTAAACAGGTCGGAATTTACCCAAAAATTTGAATTTCTTAATCGGAGCGAACCTATTCTTAAATTACTTGCTGATCTGAACCTGAACAATCCTAAGGCCCGGTTGTATTTAAGCTTGAAGGGTTAATAGTGTTAGATAAATTAACATTGATTCAACATGAAATAAATAGTTCATTTCAGTGTTTTGCTATTGTGTAAGTACCTGTCAAATATCAGGCCAAATCATCCCAAACTACTAAATATTCGATTGAAAATGGATTACAGAACACAGGAAGTGTAATTTTTCCCGCAGTTTGGTTATTTTTTAGTAATTTAGGATAATCGGCGATAGACAATTAATCGGTCGATTATGGACTTCAAATAATCGGCATGCCGATTAATCAGCAAAATCGAAAAAACCCCATAATCGGCGCCGATTAATCGGGGCATCCCTACTCGTTTCATCCCCGTAGCAGACAAAGGGCAACTTACCAGTTTTAAGTTAATTTCCCCCCTAATTGCGGCAACGGCCAAATTAGCTGCAGCTTGGGCTTCTAGGGCCTTCTTGAGCTTGGCCATCAACTTTTGCATCTGCGGGTAACGTAATAAAACGGGTTAATACAGAGGCATGCGAACTTGTTACCAGTCCAGTACACTACTTAGACAGGCAAGTCCGATGCCCGCTATGGTGCTTGTTAATTAGTCGATACGAGTACCACGAACTCTACATTTAGTATGATTGGTGGGTATGGGTACTTACCTCAGAATCTACGGGTGTTTCCATTTTGTTTTAGGCCAACGGGTGACAAATCCGATGTCCGAGGGGTCAAGAAGTGTGATGGGTGACGGAAGCAGTCCACAACTCCACAAGTGACAAGAAACTCTTGTTGTCTGTGACCACACATGCAACCTGAGTATTTACCTTAACACCTGGGCTTGGTATAGGTACAGGGTTTTGTAAGTATAGGTTTAGGTATAGGGTTCCGTAGGAAAATAACGGTGTGGTATTGGTATAGGGTGTGGTGAGTTTCGTGAAGATGTGGCTTGGTATAGGGTATGGTAGTCATGGGTTTAATAAGGTACGGTTTGGCTAGGTACAGGGTTGGGCTTGGTATAGGGTACGGTGGTGTGGCTAGGTACAGGGTTGGGCTTGGTATAGGGTACGGCTTGGCTAGGTACAGGGTTGGGCTTGGTATAGGGTACGGCTTGGCTATGGGTATTCAGTTTGGCTTGGTAGAGGGTACGGCTAGAACTATCAAGCCCTTAACTCTACATAATACATACTTCCAAGGTGGATTACAAGCTTAATGTACAACTAAACCAAATACGGTTAGTAATCTCGCTGTTGCCTTCAACGGGTTATTTGATGGAGCTAGATTACGAGTACAACATACCGCCTGACTATGCATTGGATATTGGCCTCAGTCCAATTCCATGCTATTAAGCGCTATTATGCCAGTGCCAGTGTGTGTATATGTAGGAAATAGTGAATCGAGATCGAATCAAAGACAACGGATTCTCGTGGTAATTTGTAAGGCAATACTACGAATGCCATGTTTTATTTAAAACAAACTATGGTGACAAGTCCTTCTGTTTATATGTTCTAAGGCTAAGTTTGGTTATGTTGGACGCGCATATGTGTTGGTCAATTAACCAAATTTTGATGAAAATTAAATCCCAGGCACCGGATTATTATGGTAATTTATAGGACAATTCCCCGAATCCTATTTTTATCTCATGAAAATAACATGTGTTGACAACTCAGCGATCAAAGTTTGGAAGTGGTAAGTAATATAGATTGGTAACCATAGTTACCAAGCTATGCAATTTTCTATCCCTTACAAGGGTTTATTTGTAAATTCAGTCACAAACAACGACCTAGTTCGAAGTTTATGACTGAACGGGCTAGCTTTACAATAGCCTGCTGTTCGTTTGCAATTCTAACTCTATCGTTGTTAAGTGTTGTGGGCATTCCAATCCGTCATATGTAATTTCAATCTCTTTATTAGACCGACCTGTCGGGCTTACGAAATTGTAGTTTTCGTACGTCACAATCTAAATGGTCATAGAACTGGTTTAAATACTCCCTTTTATATGAAAGCGCTTTTATATGGAATGAAGGCCTTTATATATGAACAATATAAATACCATATACTGTGTCTTGGTGTTTCTTATAACACTAGTTTAAATATGCTTCACTGTACTCAGCAATTATATGGAAGTTTAAAACAAATTCTGTATGCTTCACAATCAAGGCATTCATATATGACCATAAGATTTTGTATAGTGGAAGAAGCGAAATAGATACGAACTAAATGGGTGGTCTGATCGCAGTGAGCTTGTAAGGTTTGGAATGTGCCATCCTATATGCCGGCCTTGGCAGCGGCTATTCCCAATTAAAATACCTGAAAAACTCCCTCCCTTATAACATATAGGTACATACAAGATTATGTATCTGGGGCACCCAACGAACGCATTTACATATGGCCATATACAAGTATATAGGACACCCAATTACATGTGGCCGTATACTAAGAATTGAATTTAAACCACGGTTGTCATGGAAACGGGAATACTATGAACTTTAAGGTGTAGGGTGTCGCTTGGTATAGGGCAAGGTGTGGCTAGGTACAGGGTTGGGCTTGGTATAGGGTACGGTGTGGCTAGGTACAGGGTTGGGCTTGGTATAGGGTACGGCTTGGCTAGGTACAGGGTTGGGCTTGGTATAGGCTAGTACAGGGCACGGTTTGGCTAGGATTGGTTCCGGCTTAGTATAGGTATAGGTATAGGGTTCCGTCGGTAAATCAGGGTGTGGTATTGGTATAGGGTGTGGTAAATTTCGAGACGATGTGGCTTGGTACAGGGTGTGGTAGCTCTCACACAAGTATCGGTATAGGTATAGGGGTTGGTAGAACTTAGGAAGTATAGGTACAGGTATAGGTATAGGGTTTGCCAAGTTGCGTGTGTGGTGTGACACGTGAAAGTCAAAGTAGTTCCCATCCCACCTAAATCGTCTCTCCAAAAGTAATTAAGTCTCACAATCGGGCTTATCTTTATCCTTAACTCCTTAAGTATTCATTTTTATTTGAAAATACATAAATCCCAATTCCGGTCCATTCAGCTTATGTACTTAATGTAATTTTTTTTCAAAACAGGTTTCTCTTCAGAAAAGCTTTGTGAAAATATAAACTTCCTCAGAGGGTTAATTTGCTTTCTATTTCTAAGATTGAGATTGCTTGTATTGTATAAGCTCCAATCTAATGTATGTAATGTACTTGTATGGAAATAAGCAGTAGTTTATCATTATCATCAACTACACTACCAAAGAGTACAAAAAGATTGTTAGTACAAAATACAAGTACATCATCAGATGAGTACACAGAAGAGCCACCGGCTCCTTATTTGTGAAGAAAAGAGTGTTTGGGAAATTACTATTATTATTCTGTAGTTGAGAATTTGAGAAACAAGGCCGGGCGTTTCTCTTCTAGTGCTCATCTGGATACTGCTATTAGGAACTCTCAGTAAATAATGGAGTATGTGCTTCGGCTCAGTTTATTACCTCTCTTCACTAGATATAAAACATGGGGTCAAATTAAGGTGAATCCCATGGGACCCGTACCGCTTTTGAGACTTCTTCTTCACCGTTTTTCTCTAACGTAGCCACATCCTGATCCGGAGTCAGGACTACGCCACGGTCTTCGAACCCTGTGCGCACAGTCAATTCGTCTCGGAAACTAAAATATTTCGGTCTATCTCTAAACTATTCATTAGGTATGCAAACAATGTTTGTGTAACGTATATGCCCAGCAGAATTTAATAAAATTGCAGCATGTCAACGTCGATAAATATTGCCAAGGACACGCACAAAATATCCCAAAAATCGTACAATAACCTGATCGAAATCGATGGCGTACACTGGAACTCAGAACTCAGGCTCAGATGAATCATGCAGAGGGGTTGTTGACAGGCTGGGTGCCAGTAACCTGTATTTACCATTGACCATAATTGTTACGTGTCCAATTTCCGAGGATAGAGACCACATGGGAACTTAATGATTTAATTCGTCAATATTTACGATCACGTTAATTCTAAATTGGCGTGCAAGCACTATTGACAGTTGGCTTGGCAGTTGTGCGTGATTTTCAAAAATATGGCATCAAACCCACAGACGCCACTGCAAAATTAATTAACAAACACTTACTTCTCTCCAGACGATAACCCTCATATCCTACCCATTTTTACGCATAAAACAGTCAGTCTTCTTGAGAAAATAATGAGAGCAAAAATCAAGTTACGCCGGACGAGTGTAACAACTTATAATCATGCAAAAAAAAATCCCCTATGGCCCTGTCCACCCTCTTTTGCATAAGACTGTGTACAGTCTATCATGACGCTGTCCTGTCGCAAATTATTTAGCTCGACAAAAAATCAAACCACCTGATGCGTATCCGTATCAGTCAGTAATTACCATAGTCCGTACACCTGTGGAGAAGCTTCAGTTCTTTCCCAACTATTTACTATTCAGTGTGAATACCCACCCGACATAAAATGAGCACAACAACGGCAACGAACAAACGTACAACTACAGGTATCCAATTTACCAACGCACGAAAAAACTGAGCGATTCAGCATAATAATGACATTGGCAGAGAGCAAAGGCAAGACACAGGCAAGAGCAACGGTCATAGGTTCCAACATTTGACTCATGCTGCACCTCTTTCAGTGTAATATTTGTTATATAATTCAACGAAACCGTTACTACGAAAGCACGACTTCATGAATAACCCTAAAATTGTACAACTTGTTTAACTAAATAATGCAAAGAAAGACATCAAGTCAGACTCAGACTTAACATTGCATTGCTATTGTAAATAACGTCGGGTTTGGGTTTCCCTTGATGTCTGAAATCCCCGTATGCATTTGTGTTATGCATACCGGCTGCATTGGTTGCGTTTGCGTAGCCAACGCCAACATGAACCTACTTAGGATAATTCCAAAGTTTGCGCACGCAAATAAGGTTTACTTTTACAGTATTTTTCACTTCGTGAGCCGTGCCTGGCAAATAAAAAGCTGGTACGAGCGGCTTTACTACACAATTACTTGGCTAATTGTTTCAGCAAGGCCAATCATGTTTGGTCCGGCATGCGAGACCTTGATAAAAGATGTAAGATCCTGTTAAACACGGTAAATCGTACGTTGTAAACGACATTTAATTATGATCACATATTACATACCTAGTACCTATTGAACATACATATTTCATCCCCATGTGTTAAATAGACACGAAATGGGTGCAAATATGATTAATTATAATTAAACCAGATTTACGGGAAAAATCAGGTTCACCTTGATATGAAGAATCTTGTTTAAAATCAGGTAGTTTAAATATCACGCATAGGATAGGACGCAGAATACATGAACAATGAACAATTGTTTCAATTTCGTGAGTTTCAATAACGAACATATATTAGATGCGCATTTCAGCGAATGTTATGATTACAATCTACGTATGACTAGAGATGATTACTATCTGCGTAAGCAACCCTTGATCATCAGACTAGAAGAAATCAAAATTAAAACCGGAACAATTCAAGCATGAAACATTCTGACTTCTAATCATTACACATGAAACAGAAACTTAAAATACAGTAGAACACACATTTTAACGTTAGCACAGCGCATAGCTACATCAGCTTGAAATACTGGCATCAAAGGAACACCAATTTTTAAATTAAATCACAAGGTCTGTGTACCCATAAATAAATTGAAAAACATTTTAATCAAATCCCATGCGTTTAGCACGAGGTCGAGGACTAATAATTCTGTTATCAGATCACTTGTGCAGATGACCAGAGACCAGAATTACTCAGAGTTAGCCCTAAAATTCAATGTTAAACCATATTGTAGTCCATAGCTCAAGTCTGAAAATACAATTAAACTAACCATTTCTGCACAATTAATTGAAACACATTTTCCAGATCATAAAGCTCATTCTATGCTCTTGGGTGAGTGGTCGGACGTCGGACCAGAATAAAGTTGAAATTATCCGTTAATCCGATTCAGTTCCAACCATGACCATAGGCTCTAGGCCGAATAGCCTGGGAAAGTCTTTTTTTTTTGCCGAAACCAATCGATGAAATTGAGATTTTATTTTTCATTATGTGGTAGGGCCAACGTTTCAACCCCGATATCTCACGCCGTTCTACGCTCCATTGAAATGACAGTCGAGTGAACAATGGAAGAGACATTACACAAATCCGTCGAATTTTGATTGTAGGCCCTGAAAATATAGCAATCCAATTCAACATCCAACTTTACCGATAGAACCACACACTACCATGAACCACCTAGGCTTATCGTAATCGTAGCCCATTAGAGCCAACAATAGAGGCAAAAACCGTCACCCCATTTACTCACACGCTAACAAACGACTTCAATTCCTATTACTTAACTCTACGTGGTAAGGATATGAAGCAAAAAAAAATTGTGGAGCATCATTCCCAATCCCAATAATAATGCTCTATGCTCACTCGATGCACCATGTGGTTTCCAAAATGTATTTTTGGGATTGTGTCACCTACACACAAAAAATGGTCGATTCGCTTTGGGCGAAACAGTGAGAATCCTCAAAGTCGTAGCATTCAAGCATTACAGTATGTCTTTGAAAATCTCATATTGCAAAAGTTCTTCGTATAGCTGGGCTAGGCTGAAGTATTGAAAATTGAAAATCTACGACATTCAACATTCAGCAGATCCGCAATACTACAGTACAGAATGCAATGACGCATTTGTCACTTGAATCAGAAAATAAGCGTCAGCCCAGCCCAGACTCTGTGTCTGAAATCTTCCGAGGCCTGCTTTGACCATTGAGCTCCAACAATAGAAAAATGGGAGCAAGGTAGTCCGTACAGCACAGCTCGGTGGACAATAAATATCCATGTCCAATGCACGCACGAGAGTGCAACTCCAATATTAAATATGACACAAATATAAATAGTATTGCGTAAACGGTGCTTCATTATTGAAGTGATATCAGATATCAACAATCCTGGCCTGTCAGCCACATGCCTCATGGCACTGGCACACTGCCTCCAAATCCAAATAAATTGTATTGTATAATACAGCAATTTATTTCTAAATATATACAACAGAATAATAATACAAAAATACATTCTACATTTGTTGCATCTTGACTCATGTATGTGGAAATGGCGAGTGAGATCATATACCAAATAGAACGAGCAAGTATTCCCATTGTTCATCAAACACTGTCTGAACCTCATCCAAGCCCCGTCAAAAGCCAAATGCAGCTACAGGGCTGTATATTGTACCAGAGAATACACGTTTCAATTTATTTGACAATCAATTGCTGAAGCCGAAAGCTGAACACGCCTTAATTACTTCCATTTTCGTCCATGCTGCCTCAGGAATACCTTCTTCCAGCCTTCAATATACTATCAATGCTCATTCATCATTAACTAACAAACTAGGGACATGAAGTGTAACCGGTCAAGCCCATCGTTTACTTGACTTTACATCGTTAGTACAAAAAGGCTTTATAATATTATTATGTTTACACTCAAGCACTGTGCTGTGTTGTATATAGAAAATCTTTGGAACAGCTTGAAGCTCACGTACCTTTGTTAGGTAAATCTATAGTAAAGCCGTAAGCACATCTTCAAAGAACTCAATTGACATGCTAAGATGATGACTTACCAGACCGGACAGCTGACCAACAAACATACTCACGTAATATAGGATATAATTTACATATAGGGAAGCCGTTTGCCGCTGAGTATAGTTAATTATAAATCATGTCGGCTTACAGCTTACAGATAAAAAGAATAAGGAATATGAATGCAAAAATCAAAATTCCCATTACCAAGTTCACCAACCTGAAAAAAGCCAGCGTATCGAACCTACCTGTACTGTCTTCCTGTCATCTCCTGTGTATAAAATGAATAACTAACCACCTGTCCATATTAAATAGTTGGCTTATCGATTGCTTGCTTGCAGAAACAATGGATTGTCTCGCGCCCGCTCAATTGCTATGTGGTAGGATGGTAAATTTAAAAGAAGATATTCAACATATTTAAAGCTGTTTTCATGTTTTGGAAACTCTGCGGTATCTCTGGTATCTCGTAACGCCAATTACTTACGATCAATTACTCAATACGATGGTTTACTCATTTCATTAGCTAACACTATGAGTTACCACCACCCGAAGACTAAATTCAAAATATGAGTACCGCCTTAAATACATTACTTAATCCATTTAGCCAAACTACGACACAAAACTTGTTTAGGTAGCCCGGAACCAAGTCCCATCAATAAACTCCAATTCAAAATACAACCTAAACAAATCATTCTGAAGAAAATACGCCCTACCTCGGCGTCTTCTTAACTCAGAAATGAAGATTAAGATTACGGTTTTCTCAAGGAGGAGAAAATTGATGATCCCGAAGGATTTGAAGATCTTAAATCTCATCCTCGCCTTCGCTTAACCTTCTTCGACTAGATTCTTCACACTTGACAATGGAGCCCAAAGAAGTCCCGTCTGATTCAATTACTGTCAACCTAAACTTCCTTATCACCCACGGTGCTTCTTCGGCCTGACAAAGAGAATCTATGAGATCTGAGATGAATTCTTTTTTTTCCTCAGAGACTCCGGGTTATAAGCCATGTCATTTGGATTGAATTGAGAACTAGAGAGATAATTTTCTACAACTTATTCCTTACAACAAAACTTCCAATTCAAACTCGGGGGCCTGACTTTGGTTCGGGAGGCTAACAAAGATAAAAGTTTGAGAGGTTGGTGGTTGGTTTCAGTTTCCGGGCATTAAGAGCATAAAAACTGGTACTGTTGTATACGACCTAGCAGACTGCATATATTTTTCTGACCTAACCTTAATATTCTGATGTCCATCTGATGCTAACTTAGTAAACACATATGTGATCACGGGATCGCGTACTAAAATATCACAGCACCAAAAAACTTTATCTTTTCGTTTCGGTGACTCATCAAAACTTCTGGTTCTTTTTTTATTTCAAAAGGAATTTTAAAAGACAAGTTTTTGAACAAAACAATTCCTTCTGGATATCTAACTTTTCCCATGCAGATTAGATTACCTATGCATATTAAAACCCAACTTTTCATTTCAGCTCTATTCCTCTCGACATGTCAAGGCAGGCCATATCCCATTTCCTTTAAATAATCAAATTCAGATACAAAATAGCTGAAGGAGTAAGCCTATGCAACAACGTATTGTTCACATTTCGGAGAGAAATATTTTTGTGCGGAATATAAAAGGCAAATCTCACGGCTGTCACTAGACGGGAAATGAAGTACCTGCTAGTGCTACCACAAAGGAGGTATGAAATAGTCCAGAAAATGGTAACACGACGATTCAGCGAAAGTATTGAAGTGATGCTCTGAATTAAATTAATAGCTCCGTTATTCAAGCGGTACCAGTTATCGTAATAACTGTTAACCAACCTAAATTCTACATACATGCTTTTGTTTATTATTTTATCGCTGTGTAAGTTGTTTCCATTGGATTTCTTCGTAAAATTCACTTCAAATTGCCGTAGAATCTCCGAAAAATAGAAATATTTCCACCATCCACCCTAAAGCATCAAGAAAAATAATCCATATGTCATTCCATTCTTTTTTCACACTCGAGGACTGGGAGAACTATAACTCCAGCTTTCTTGTCATCATCTGAATCCCACTGCTATTTCATCTGGAGGGGCTCAAAGTTCCAGCAGCAACAGACCCAGCTTGGAGTCCGTGACACAATACAATCCGCACTTCTCTGGCTCGAGAACACTGAAAGATTGTGGGTGCTGGGCTGGGTGGTGAAAGTGAATTATTTCCCCAGCCTCTTTTCCCTGCAGTCCTCGCATTATTACGGCACAACGGCACTGACACTACCCTCCTTTTCCCATTTTGTATTTGCCTTCTACCAGACCGGACTAAATATCAGAACCATCCCTCTTTTTAGGGATTTTCCTGTTTGGCAGTTTCTGCTGGTGATATCAAATGTTAGGGTCCAGCAGAGAATTTCGAACAAACAAAGAGCTACGAACAACCATTTGTAACGTAAGGGTAGATCAGACACCAGAGGCAGAGGAGTGCGCCGCTCGATTTCAGCTGCTGATTCGGAATTATTCAATTTAAAAAAAAATGGTTTCGAATTATCTATTTACCAGTTTACAAGGCTGTCGGTCACTTTCGATTTTTACAGAACTTATCTTAACTTTGAGGTATTAATCTATCTGTTCAACCTTCCAGGACAGAAATAGCATTGAAAATGTGCTTACAAATGTACATTTGTACCAAAGTTCACAGATACCCTTAATTTAGCACAATTCAAAACAAACAATTTCCATAGATAGCACATAATTTATATGCTCGTAAAACTGCTTATCATCCTGCAGCAAATCATTGCATCCACCCTATCTAGAAATGGTCCAGAGACCAAGGCCAAAAAACTGTCATAGCCATAGCTGACTCACACTTCGGTTTGGCTAGGGTTTCCTACTGCATCTCTAAGTGCATCATAGATGCAGTTTGCAGTGTGCATTCATCGTATCTCCGCTCTTTATTACTTACGCCTCACCGAACCGGGCAATATTTGTACTCCTATATATAGCACCACTACTACTACTACTTCTACCGAATCAAATTTCCCAAAACCAAATATTCTCTCTCCTCCCCATAAGCCGATGTAGTAAGCTTTTAGCCTGGGATCCTTCACTGAGTCATACCATATTTAGAAGAAAGAATTATTATAACAATAAAACTAAAATGTCATTCAGGGAAAAAATATTAAATATACTTTCACCCTCCTTTCTGTCAGATTCACATCGCTCACCTTCTTACAGAGGCTAGAGCCGCCTAAAAGCTCGCTGACAGTACATTTAGATACACCGAGTGAGGCGTGTAACGTGTTACATTTCCATACAAACACTCAGGGAAGGCAGCCATTAAGGTTGTGTTATTTTATTAAATTTTAACTTGAAATTCAAGCGATATTAGTCACACAAGATTATGGCCACAAAACAAATTTGGCTAGATAACTTTTTTTATCCGCCTTTACAGGGTGCGGTGAGATATATCGCTGCAAATTCAAAATTATTATTAATTAGTCTGTACATAGTAGAAGCTCGTAATTAGCGTATACGTGACAATCCCTAAGTGCAAACAAACAAATATTTTTAGCATGTTGTTTGCGTTTGCCTTGAAATAAACATGTTAAATTTAATCAATGATAGTTCACAGAGCCAATATTAGTTTTCAGTATGCTTATACCAACAACGTGTCATAAAACTAAAAACTAAACGCATAGGAATCATCAAACGTTTGATGATCAAACGTTGATCAGGCAGATAGCGAATGATCGAATTCCGTCTATAAAACTTTTGACGTACCATTTTAATTCTGTATTGTAGTACAACCTTAAGCCTCGAGTCCGAATACAATGCAAGCAAAGCTATTACAAAATATTGCCTCCCTGCTCGAATCAAAAAGAGATTATCCTGTCACTTTTACGGCTTTATGTCTCAAACATCAACATTAGCATAATGTTCCATACACAAAAAAATAGCTCGAATGCATCCAACGTAAATCCTTTAACATTCTTCGGGTTTACGTGTTCCACACGTTCCATCTCTTTACACGCACACGCACTTGTCCAAAAACTCCGACTCTCGACTTCGGACTTGTGAGGTTTTGCTCTGTGCAATAAAATATACAACGAAATAACCTCCGAGCCAAAACATAAATCTGATTATATAATGGAGAAAAGAAGAGGACAAACACTAAAATATGGCATGGATCTTCCTCCTCTCCATACAAACTACAACACAATACATTAAGTACATTCCTGAGGGAATAGAAAGCTCACTGGGCCTGGCCCATACAAAAACAAAGCAAGAATGCTAATACATAACTTGGGATTTCGGCAAGAACAATGTGCAAAGGAGTGGGAGACTAACTTTGACTTCTGCCGAAAGATATTACAGTATAACATTTTATATTTTCTGATATAATTTAGTGATCTTCTTAATGAAATAGTTTTACTAGTAAGTATATAAGCGTTGCACGCTCTGGTTCAACCTAAGCTGTGCTATACACGTAATATATGGCTAAAGTTTCCCCTTGAACCCGATATACGTTATATGTTACCTTACTACTTCTTGTCTTTAAGATAAGACTTCGGTTTTAGACGTTATAAATCACTACGAAAGCATATCGGCTGACAATGACTTTGTGTGTGTGTGTGGTTTAATTAAAACCGGCCACAAATATTAAAGTTGAAGCTAAATACACGCTACACGAGGCCCTCGTATTCGTATGTACAAGAAATCTAAAATGTAAACAATAGCGTAAGTGTAATGCCCACTGCCATATGATTAGCGCGGAATCCTAAGATTTGCGCAAATTTCAGTAAAAAACCCCTATTCTGTATTTATTTATTTCTTGAATTTCAGCTTTCCCATTGCACATGGTCGAACATTTCGGTTAATTTAAGGGTTTAGCCCGAAATCATACATCACACCGCCAATGTTAGTCATGATTAATTTCGTCCTTATTCAAATTATGGCATTTTAGCTTTCGTTTATAGCTGACCACTTCGGGTAAATTTCTACCAATTCCAATTGCGCTATTTGTAGTATAACTATGCCTCCCTGCCAAGAGAGCGTACATCATGTACAGTAAAATACGATGGATTTTATATATAAACACGTTATAAACGCAATAATAGTAAACCAGAGCAATAGAAAGCAAAGCCCATTACACCATTATCATTATCAACAAGGAAGACGAGTCACATTTACTCGCACTCAATGTCGTCCTGAAAAAATAAAACCGGATGCCTCCATTCAAGATAAACAAAAATAATGTGTTGTAGTAAACTTCTTTTTTGTCCTTGTGAGTAGCACAGATGCAGATAATAGCCTTTACATTTCGTATTTGCATACCATAAAACTAAACCACATCTCAACCTTCAGTAATACCCATAGCACATACAGTCTCACGGTATAATCTCGAAACTAAAAAATTGAGAGTGACAAGTCAAGTCACACAAATTCCGCACCGCCGCTCCTGGAAGAGGCAATGACTTCTTTTTATGTCTATTTACTCTTGCACACAGATCTTATAACCATTAATCCCGTCATATCGCACCATCTCGCAATATAAATTACTCGCAATTATATCATTTGAGAATTCACATTGAAAATTGAAACCACGCCCGCTATACTATGCTACACGAAGTCAGGAATGAATGCATCAATTACAGCTTGTCATTTCAAACAGCAAAATCTCTGTCAGTTGTCACATCCCACTTGCACTTGATGCTACGCTAATGTCTAAGAAATTGCATATTCTCTAGAGTCAAACCAATGCCAAGTCAAGTTACAGACAAAGCGCTTAGGCGTTCAAATGTTCAAGCGTTCAACGTTTCAAGTGAGAAGATCAGATCAACAGTCAAGATCAGGAGGACGTAACGACGACGAAAGAAGAGTATCTTACTATCTACGTATGTAGGCTACAGCTAGACTTATCTTTAGACCGTGTGAATGGAACATTGAACGCCTCGGTGTGACAATGCCTCATCATTCTTCGGCTCTCTTGTGTAACACTCTGTAACCCAAACTAATCTTCAACAAAAACTTATCAAAAAAGACCATCAACCATATACAAGCACGGCGGCCCGTGACAAGAAAAAAACGAAATTTGTAAATCCTTTTGCTCCTTCTCAACTGAATCTGCAATCGATCAACGTTCTTACTATTCAAAGGACCGTCCTATGTCCTAAGATGGCATGGCAAATACATTGTATACAAATATCAAGGAATATACTATAGCGCACATGCCAGATTTGGAACAACGCTATTTTCGTATGAAATTTTCAGCCCATATACCAAAATCAAATTTAAGATGAGCCAGATTGCTGTTTTAGCTTCACTAAATAATACTCGCCCTAAAAAGCAGAACCAGAATATACAGCAAGAATGCCCACAGACAGATTCAAAAATCGATCGCACTCTCTAAAAGGCTTATAATATCAATGACCTGACCTGGGAATAAGGAATACCCATATTTATCAGAATGTATTATACAGAGAGCAGGCAGAGATAACAGGATTAATACTAATAGGCTTAACTGAACATGCTGATGCAGACAACGATAACTACTCAAGCATTCCCAAATTGTCGTTCTTCGTTTGAAATGTATCCTACACGGATTAAAATATTGATGTCAACTCAGGTCTCAGGTCATACTTGGCTACGCAATACAATTAGTTCATTTTTTACATTCGTAAAGGGACATGGAGCTCTTTTATGATTAAGTTGTCGGGAGCCGTTTGCAATTGACAGATTTCGATTTATATATTGAATAGCGTATACAGAAATATGTCAGAGACATGTCCAACCCGACTCATACGACCAAACCAGCCCTTATCCTCAGAAAGGAAATTTAGGAGAGGACATTATATTATTCATAGCTATACGCTCTACTGCTAGAATGCGACTATGGCATGAATTTGACATTTAGTCAACTCAGCCCAAGCAAGCCTTCAAGAAGGTTTCCTTCCTTCCCGTCGACTTCTGAATTGGCATTGACAAATGTCATCGAGGACCTAGAGCAAGTCTTCGTCGTCTCTAACTCGAGAGGTTTCCAACGACGTTCCAATTGAACAAATATGTCAGGGCTTTTATTATAAAGTATACTTGAATAGTTACATATTATTATAGTTCTAGTTCCTAAACTTAAGGCTACTCTGATATTTTGAAACTTGGCGGTGTCTTTATGTTGGCGTCGGCTGCTAGGCAAATCAATTTAAATGGTAATGAAATGAATCTTCTGTTCGCCAATTCGGACTCCAATCCATATTATATATCATTTGCGAAAAGCTTAGACTATAATCAAGCATCACACCAATCAACGGGAGGGTTACCATTCCAAAACTTCAAAACATTAGAATAGCCTTAAAATTTCCTGCTGCAGCCATACCATGGGACTGTGGACGTGAGATTCATAATACTTCTGCAGACACATTTCCAGACGATGAAGCTTTTCTTGAGCCTACTTGAGCGTGGATATTAAGCGCCTACTTAAAGATAGCACCGGAAGAGGACTTGGAGCAGGGCAGGGCGTTATGCAGCCACTGTTGCATTCCAGCACCACTACTAGTCACTTAATTAATTCATCCGAATATTTTCCGTACTACTACAGTATCTCCCCCATTTCCATGTGAATGTGACGGATGAATAAATGATGAGAGTCGGGTAAAATAATGTGCTTCAGTTGGGCCCTCTCTTTCCTCTCCGCCTGTCTAATAATCCTCCCGAACAACTCAACCGTTAAATGTTAAATATTCAACCGTGTTCCGTAGATTATGATTCCCCGCCTGCCTGCGTTTCTTTCATATTTCACCCAAAGAGAAGGATAAGGGTTCGTCTGGCTAGGCTAATATCTCCGCCTTTTACCTTGTCAAGACGCTTTCTCTCGCTCCGAGGGAATCGATTTGAGAGTAGAGACGTGAATTACCAAATTAGCCTTTATAAGGAAATGGAACAGAAAGCCCTGAGCCGCACCTTCGTCCCATTAATCCAATCTACTTTTAGACGAGAAGTACTCTGAATTATGATGAATTCCTACTGAGCAGTCTATAAAAGTCTTATTCCTTGGAGTCGACCAGCTAGCTTTAAGGCTATTCTCATGTTTTCAATTTTGGATTCAGATCGTAGTTATAATTTACGAAATTATTACCTTTTCCAACGACATATCACACGAGACACGACCCATTTCATAGCCTACTACTTAACGGTAGCACGTAGCAGTACACTGAACCTTGTTTTACTCATTAGCAAATATTAAGATTTTGTATGAGATACCGCCAAAATTCAAAACCTGAGAATAGCCTTAAACACACACAACATTAAGGCTCATGCTGCTGGTGCACTGCTGGCCGTTTGCCATGTGTGACTTCCCGCTCAGATAAAAAAAAACTCATCTTTCCGTAATAATAACTTTTATCATTGTATCACAGCACCAGGTCCCTTTGGTCTACCCGTCAAGAACAGTTCGGTTCAGGGCCAGGGTTTAGCTGAACAAAAAATTTATACTATTACGCAATGGCAACTGGCTTGGCAATATGCATTAGAGAGAGGCAAAGATGATGATTTGATGGGCTCGGCCAGACTGTATTTCCTCGCCTGCCAGGTGGTGATTCTTCATTTATTAGGGATCGTCGTCTCGTGTTTGTAAGACGACAGTAAATATGAAGAAGAAGACGGGAAAACTGGATATTGCTTTTAGTTTTACACCTTCTAGGTTCAGATTTGGAAAAATGAGAAATCCTAATCCCAACCTAACCCTTTTTACAAATAGGTGAGAAAATTGATTGAAAAAAGTCAGGTAGGACTTTTCCGCTCAGATAAAAATTGGACCGAGGACTAAAAGAAGATGAGTAGACAAAAAGCATTTTATGCTTATCCATATACGCTATAGCTACACCATAAAGACTCAATAAAATAGTGGTTTACAGATATGCCAGGTCTAGGACGATGTATACTTAAGTGTTTTAAAGGATTCAATTTTGTGTTTCTCAGGATTCAGGATTGAATCCAGATCCAGAAATATGAAAAGCTTTTCAAAAAAGCATACTTACAGCATATTTTTTGTTACAGCTGTTTTAAAGTACCCCCAGTTTGCCTTTCGTTTAACCTGTGCTGTGTTGCATCGAACCTCGAACGTCGTCAATTGAACACAATTCAGCATTGGTATAATGCGAATTTTAAGGTAAATTACTGCAGAAATTAAATTACGTAATTCTTAATTTTAGCCGAACTCATTAAGCACTCTAACTAAATAATCCAGTTGTTAACTTTGTCATTGCTAGAATTAGCACGTGGCTATAACGAAGACACATTTTATGTGGATCAAGGTGCAAGTCCTGTAGGTAGACCTAAACATACGCTGTTCCAGCCCCACCAGCCTCCACCACTAATCACTCGACCCTGTGCCTGACATTTGTGGTTCAAACAAACGTCTTTGAAGGATTTGAAAAAAACATGGGAGTCGACAGGGAAAAATAAACTCGAGACTTTGAAACACGGGAAAAATCTAAACCCCGAATCATATGAATGGTAAGGTAAGGTATATACGTCTGTGTAATGCTGTCCAGCGAGGCAGAAGCCCTAGCCAGGAAGACGAGAAGGTCATGATATACTTTCCGAATCACAGATTTCTGTTCTCATTTCAGTGTTCAGTGTACTCCCTTCAAAATTGTCTCAAACGAAAAAAAAACGAGGGTTTTTCCAAAGAAGCACGTTCCGTCCCTCTAACAAACAATCAAATCAAATCACCAGTAGTAGTAGGGCGGAAATAGGGTCGAAAGCTGCAAATCGTGATACAAGCACCAAAATCGGCATGGACGTAGCTTTTGACC
>JAQFYT010001250.1:0-17562 GCA_034694925.1 Ceratophysella denticulata
AGTTAGCGTCTTAGTAGCTGGAAAAAATATGGATGACCGTATTACGCTATAGAAAGACGAAATAAGCAATTTTACATCAGTTCATACCCGTAATTACCAACTTGTAATACATTGTGTTATAGTTAAAGTGTTTAGGCAGTTTAGGCTGCTGGTGTGCGCGATGATTTAGGGCTTGGGGTCAAATGTTTACCTGCAGTATCTTTTTTCTATTCAGGTGCGCCTGAATAGTAAGCGCGGGCTGACTCGTGTTTATCATACAAATAATCACTCGTGTGACGGGCCACAACCAAACCACCTCAGAAAAACCTAACTTATTATTAAGGTTCAATAAATCGATAAAAGAAATGTCAAAACAAAAAATTTTGTCAATTAGTATGATTAACTTAGATTATTAATACCTAGGTCTTCACTTAATCAAGTAACGAGGCATACCTACATTTAAAATTCCTAGAACTAACTTGACTCCATACCATAGCAAACTATGTAGGAGAGAGACAGAAGGAACATATTCGGAGGTGAACGGAGAGTAGCTACATACGGAAGAACTTTATTCAGTGGTACAGAAGCCAACACACCATACTAGAATCCAGCCGTAAAGCTTGAGTGGCCTGTCAAACCGCGGTACCATAATTGAACATTAACCAGAATGGAATTGAGCTTGAATTTTCTTTTTCTAATTATTCTTTTTTTAAGCTTCAAGTAACCCCAGGAACAGGAATATTGGACATTTCAAGCAACACAACTTGTGTCCTCAACTTAGTATTTTCTTCGAAACATCCCACACCTGAATTTTCAGCACAAATTCTGATTTCCGCTAGTCAAAATTTTCAGCCTTCTACGATTTGAACAGAATCTGTGGAGTTTCCACGCTATTTCGAAGAAACCTGTTCAATTAATATCCAAATTCAAGATCAGGCTGGCAAAGATTGCTCATCGTACAACTTGAGACAACTGTTTGGAATACGTTTGTTTGACGATCGAAATACATTTTTAATTATTTCTGATACGCGTGACTGTTTCATATAGGCCTTAAAGGCTTTTCCTCTCCAATTGCAATCGGCGGACATTTTTGTTCTTCGCTGGTCCGCTCGTACTAACAAAATTAGTTATGGCATTAATTTCTGTAGCAGTTGTTCAGTTGGATACATGTACTTGCAATTGCCGGAAACGAGCCTGAAGTATTTACGAAGTATGAAAATATTTTCCGACCATGTACGCAAAAACTCACTTTCACAAAGCATCACTCTAGTGACCAAAGCGACATACGTCGGAATGCTTGATGATGATAGTCCTCACGGTGATAGCTGTAAATTCCTATTTAAACATCGCCCATGCACGAAACCCAGAAGAATCGGCTGCCAACCCGACCACTTATTCATGGAAAACGCTGCTGCCAAATTGAATGTGAGCCTGGAATTTCTTACGTCGAAGATTTATGTCGAGATTAGTACTTTGTACCAAAGCCCACCCAAACATTTTGCTGGCTATATTTTCCCTTTCGTTTCGATTCACTTTAAAGTGCCACCGTATTTTGGAACCGGTCAAAATATCAGGGAATTAATAAAAAGCAATGAAATTTCGAATTTTGTATATTGTACAAATACCTTAAAACGAAAAGACTTTAGTTTCATGTTTTGGACCATCCAATTTGACCTATGGACTTGGGGATTGATTGGGGTCAAGTTCATAATGCTGAGTATCGCTTTGAAACGGAACTGGTTCCAGGCATTTGGGATTCTCATACGACAATCGTCCTCAGCTCTGAATTTCAAGAAAGTATGTATCGGTTTCGTACTAGTCTCCATCGTACTGTCATATGCTTACGAAGGTGTCATCTCAAGTTTCATCACGGTTCGACCACCTATCCTCATTTTGGATACGCTCAAGGAGATACTGGACAACGGCTACAAGATCCTCGGAGTGTCATCTGGATCGAGCACGTATCACAAACTGGAGCTGATATTCAAACAAGAGGATATCTCAGGAAGTGTGAACTCGTCAAGCTTAATGGACGGTGGCAAAATTAATAATGTGTTAAAATTATTAGTGGAGGGCAGTGCAACTTTATTACTGGAAGCAGCAGGAGCCAAACGCTTTCAAGCGGGGCGGACAATTGGGGCATCGGAAAAACCAGGAAATAACCTTTCTTGGTGTCATTTCGCCAGAAAAACAAAAATTCCTACTACTCGAGGATATACTTTTATTGGACACTTAAATGTAGCTTTGTTAAGGACGGCGGAAATGATGCGAGAATCTGGTATTCTGGAACTGTACGAGAAATATGAGGATTACGTGAGCGATATCCGGATGAACTTGAAATTGTCAGTTATAGAATATGAACAGGCGTTACCGCAACCTTTCGTTTTGCAGGATTGGAAAATCCTGTCCATTTTTGTCACATGGGCATCTTTGTTGGGTTTAGCATTGCTGATGTTTTCCTTAGAAGCGATCACTAAATATTGGAATTCCTATATCCTATTGTCCTCATTCGTATATCATAAATGAAGCTGTTCCAAATGAAAAAAACGGCTCTTTTTTTAAAAATTACATTATCTATCTCATGTTGGTTAAGTTAAGATCAACACGGCTAGGTTACAAATTAAACTGAAATTAGTTTTATTTCATGTTTCGTCGCAGGCTGAACTATCCTGCTTTTAATTAAATGGGCTAATACCTTAGCGGAAACTCAGAGTGTGGGATAACAAGTTTACTACTTTCGAATATCTTATGTTAGATTACCTACTGAATCATTGCAATTCTAATTAACACTTACGTTTAGCAATAATGTTCTAGTGCGTATGCATTGATTAAAGAATACCTTGTAAAATTTAATTCATAAAAGTTGTTTATGGATTTCATTTTATATACGTTTTTTTAATCTTTGTTGCAAAAAAAAACCCAAACTGCTCGGCTGAAATGGTAATAAAGGTTAGACAACTTAGTATTAGCTGACGTAAATTTCAGAAATGAGCAGAATTCAGATAACTATCTATGTTATACACCATTCTTGAATTCCAATACATGAATGTGAAGTACTCTCGTATTTTCTGAACTCAACCCTGAATTTTGATTTAACCTCGTGTCGTTTGGTTTGGTATTGGAGTATTCCTTTGAATTCCGTTAATCTACAATCGTCAATTGCTTTGGTAAAGTGTTTTGTGTGCACAATCGTTTACTGAGTGCTTACAGACGAGCAATAATTACGAGGCCAATTAAACTAAACAGAACGTGGAGAAGTGACTCGTTAATTTGAGCACCGTTCACCGATGATGGATTGAACGGAACATTCTCAGGTGTAGTCACTTGAAGTTCCGCGCTGTAGTCTCCTTGTGAGGCCTGGTTCTTGGATGCAGCTCGAATGATGTATGTCACGTTGGCAATTAAATTCCAAAGTATGAATCCTATCATGGAAAATGGTTTCACAATATCAATACTCATTAACAGAAGCTAGCAAATACTTAAGTAAACGTTCTTCGTTCTGTCCTCCTGTCTCCTCTGCCATGTTTGAATTCTCCGGACTCCATGCATGCAATTGAAAGTGGAGCTTACCATAATCTGTCTGGGTCACATTGTGAGCTGTGACCCAGTTTTCTTTCCCCAGCATTTTGAACTGTACGGAGTATCCGGTGACGGGAAGGTCCTCCGCATTTACTCCTTTGTCGCCGTCAGTGGCGGGGTCATTGTACCGACTCGGATCTTCTGGGTTTACCACTCTCACAGCAACGCCGACGGAGCCGAGGTGCAGAACATGTAGGGTGGGCGTACGCGGTTTCTTAGCTCGCTTCAGAGACAAGGTTTGAGTTACAGAACCCATTTTGTTAATCGCCTTGCAGTTGTAATCACCGAAGTCTTGAGCCTTTCGAATTAACATCTGTCAAAATATATGTATGTATGATGTACTAAATACTTTAGTCCAAAATGGTTCGGCTAAAAAATTGCTGCTTTCGAGCTGGAAATTCGATTCCAAATAACGGTGAAATCCTAGGGCTTTGGAGATTCAATTCAATTACCTGTAAAATTGAAAAGTTATCGGTCTGATTAAGAATCTGATACTCATTCGTGTAAGACAGTAATCTGCGATTTCTAAATTGCCATTCAAATCGTGCTGGAGGCTCAGCTACGACGGCACACGTTAAGTTTGCCCATTGACCTTCCACTCCGTACTGATCTTTTCTGGAAGGACCTAGTATCTTGGGTTTCACTAAAAATTACACAATTAAGGTGTCGTCATTTATATTTGGGCGTCCTGAAAAATGGTGGCATGCTTCGGATTTATGTATACTAAGTAAGCAATTAGTCTTACTTTGCACTTTGAGAGTGACTAGCATATCCTTCGTGTCTGGTCGGGCAGAGTTCGTGTTCATCGCTCTGCACAGAAATTTACTTCGAGCATCGCTTTCGACTACTCTGCTAATGTGGAGGCTTCCATCTTGCTCTTGGTTAAATCTACCTGTTTGAAACCAAAAAAAAACTCTTTGAAATACTGTAGTTTCTGTTAGACAACACCGCTGGTATTCTTTGCGATATTCACCTTGGGGAGATCTGAAGTCGATTTTCCAAATAATCTTGGGTTGCCCCGAATGCCCACTAGCATTGCATTTCATAATGAAGTCATGTCCTTCTTCTGCGAACTGAACAGCCAAACTGGTGTCAAATGTAATAGGATCTATGGAACGAAACAACCATCTGGATATTACTACCATTTCTTTATAATAAATAAATTCTTTTATGAGAACTATGAGAAATGCTGGTTTCGTTTTATGTCTCGGTGAGTTGTACTCATCAAACATAATTATTTTCGTACTTCCATATATAAAAGTAGGCGGCTCGAAGATCGCAAAGCGCATATAATTTTCTAACCTCATCATAGCGTAATATGCCACAATGACAAAGCAAGAGTTAGGTTAGACGAATCGGATGCCCCTATTAGACCGTATACTGTCTCAGTAGTATGATTTCTGTGGATTTGAAATGGATATTTCCTACATTACCTGACATCGTAGCGGCGGCATAATTCTAAATTAGTGCGTTCGAAAATAGTTATCTCATCCTAGTTGGATGTGGTAATAGTCGGTGGTTTTGCACTCACGAATTACGGTAAGATTGAATTCAGTTTTGCCTGCCGGACTTATGCAGGCGTAAACTCCAGCGTCCTCCGATCGAATCGACGTCAAGTACAATTCCAACCCAACGCTTGCTTCAGTCCGTATTCGACTAAGGAAGTACATAAGATAAAAGATGGATTCATGGATATAAACATTGGTATGAGCACAGTTAAATAACATTGAAGCTCAGTACATAGTAAATACCTTTGCTCTGATGATAAGATTATGTTGCCCTTTGGATCGTACCATTCAATATTTGATTGCTTATCTGTTGCCTTGCAAGATACGAAGTAATTCTCTCCTTCAAATCGGGCCACAATTCTGTCAGCCGGTATGATAACCACGGCAGGCTTCTGTGCATTGACAATTGAAAGTTGGGTTCCTAAAAGCAGAAGCAGAGATATTTTCAACTGTTTCATCTAAAACTTCAGTATAGTTAACATCGTCATATCAATATGAGATTCTGTTCCACATAGAAAATTATTCGTGTTTACTTTTAGAATTCGAAAAGTTTATAATATTCGAATTTGAAAAGAATTCTGAGCGAAAATAATAAAATGCACACTCGAAGTCACAAGTTGGTTCAGTTTAATTCGCCATATCAACAGTGCCTACTGTTCTCCACAGTGATACTTGTTTATTTGCTACTAGCTGTGCATCCATGGCAACCATGGCCCGTCGCGTTGTGTTGTGTGTACTTGTTTACTTGAAAATATCAAAGAATTTGAATTCCAAGAATTGACCTGACCAATCATAATCGTACCACACGGCTTACAGGCAACAAGCACGCCCACATATACTCGCAAGGATTTTAAAGTTAAGACTAGCCTGTGTGGCTATGGCAACCATGGCCCGGCGCGTTGTCGCCCTGTAGTAGTTTACTGTTTGTTTACTTCTTGAAAATTCTATAAATATCAAATATATCAATATACAAAAATATCAAAAAAATTTGAATTCCAAGAATTGACCAATCATAATAGTACCACATACACACATACATACATTCATACATATACTGCTTAGGATTTTACGAGTATTGATTAAAATTTATTTAAAAATATTTGAATTGTTTTAGTGTCCTTCGAGCCTTCCTAGGGGCTTTCCATTGGTCACGACGGGTTCTAAATAAGCAAAATACGGAGTTTTCCGTATACCACTTCATACAATAAACTGCCATCGCCGCGCTCCCTTTCGTTATCGCAGCAGACGTCTTCGTTTAAAAGGAGAATATTGGCTAGTAAGATATAATTTTCACGGCATATTTCTAGTGCACCATTTCAAACCATTGGTTGGATTACATTGCCAACTATTGTATTCCTTTCTGAACGACGCTTAGCATATAGATCTCACAAGCTACCGTAAGCAATATTTTTAATTCATCTTATATTTATTTACATAGGTACTTACCATTGTTGCCTTCCTCTGTTCCGGCCATTATGGTCATCCCAAGAAAGATTAGAAAAATTGCAACAAAGCACAAGCGGTGTGACATTTCAACGAAGTTAATTTCCAGTCAATACTAAAGGACCTGTCTCTTGGTCTGAAAACCAGGTGGTGCTGATAGTGTATTCATGTATCTAATAAGAAAGTATAGTTGAGACTGACGTAAAACAGGTTGTAGACACAATTTTAGTAAAATAAAAATAATCGAACACAGAACCAGAATGATTCTTTTATCGACATTATAGTCGTAATGAAAAAAATCAGTTTCATTACACACAGGACTAATTAAACTGATTTTAATTATTTAGATAGTGAAAACTAAATTACCCAACCCTAATTAGTTATAACCAAGTGAGAGTCATGGTCTAAATTGCGTTTTTACAGGATGCAGTGAGTTAAGTAAATTTGATTGTGCCTGATGCGGTAAAATTCATTAAATTCCACTACGCCGTTAGGCTGCAAATGGTTCTGAATCTCGATAATCGAATATTCAAAATTTCTGCTAGATTTTATGGAATACGTTCTGACTGAAATTTTCACAGCACATTGCATTCTACCTTTGTACACCATTTAAAACAATTGACTGGATTGCATTGGCAACTATTGCATTCCTTTCTGAACGACATTCCTTGTGGGGACGAACTACCACAAGCAATAATTTTTAATTGATCCTATATTTATTTACATTAAAAATTATATTAAAATACCTACCATTGTTGTTTTCTTCGGATCGGGCCATGACCATGGTCATCCCAAGAAGAATTGCGACAATAAACGAGCTGTGTGACATCTCGACGGAGTTATTTTCCAGTCAATACCAAAGTGCCCGTCTAGGTCTGAAAACCGGACGCTAGTCACAGGCTCCTAATCTGAAAGTATAGCTGAGACTAATAAGACGTAAAATATATCATAGTACTCTCACCCTGCATTAAAATGTATAACGTTAATACTTATACAAGAATTATCTATTTAAGCTTCTCCAGAGTTTTTGTGCTTGTATATTGACTTAGTTAAGATTAGGAAGCTGTAAAAAGCGATGTTATATACAATCCTTTATTGAGGCTCCCACATAAGAACATATATTTGTACAGAGTCCGCGGATACATAGAAGTCTATAGATTGCATATTGAGTTATAAATTTGATATAATGCGGATTAGTTGTTAGCACACAAGTGGCGTTACAGCGCTGTATGGCAAAGCTGGTGCGTTTAGGGGGGAAAGGACGGGATCGCGGCTCTCCAGTAGTGGCGCGTATGAATTGTTGTGTATTACTATATGAATATATTTTGTAATCCTATTTTAAATTATATACACGGGTTTGAAGTAAATATTCTACAGCCACTTTGAAAATCTGAATAAGTACTTCTAACAGGAATATCAAACATGATACACCCATACCTAACAATAAGATAACAAATACGATGAAAACATTGGCTTCTAAATTTAGAGGTACGGGCCTTCCAATTTTTGGATTTCGTTTAGTTTTTGCAATTTCCCTTTGCCGTAACCAGTATTCCCAAAACTGATAAATGCCACTCGAAATAAGTTGAGTCAACACGAATTCAGGTTGATTATCCGGAACATTTTCAAAACTCCAGTATTGATTTGTGGGGAAAATATTGTCTTTCCCTTTGAAATACAGAATATCTCTAAATTGTCGATGAAGTTTAATTTCAAATTCATCCAGTTCTTCATTAGAAGCTGCAAAAACAATATTACTGCATGTGTTGATATCATTGAATAGTTCTTCAGTCTGATTCTCAGGAAATACAAATAAATTGTTTTTGAATACTTCTGAATAATTCTTGCCATAAGCTCCTGCGTTTTCAACACCATCCGAAATTTTAAATGTGTTTACATGAATCCAAACTTTATAAACGAATTTAGACATATACCTCATGGCAAGTGGGAAAACTAGCGGCAGAGCTTCAAGGCAAGATAAGTTCTTATACTGCTCTGGAACGTATCCATCTTTATCATATTTAAACTTGTCGCATAAATCCCAGAACGTGTGCTCAAACGGATCAATTTGTGTGTAGAATGTGGAATTTTCCATTTCAGAGAAATAATTCCATTCCTGTATCGGTTTCCAGGGTGAGCTGGGGTGGGAAATAATCATACCCTTGTAGGCATTTGTAATAACGATTGCAATCAGCAACCAAAATCCGTATACGATTTGCAAAACGAGGTCTTTTTTCAAAATTCGCGCAGGATTTCCAGTTGCTTCGAATAAGTTGCAAAGGAGTGAAGTCATGAATCTCAATGTTGAAAGTTGGAAATTGATGCCTATGAATTTCCTAACCATGATGAATATTAAGGTAGTCGCCAGGCAAATCAGAATTGCGATCCAAACGTCAGCTTGGTATGGTTTGGCGAAAATTCCAGCCGTTGTCAAGAACGTCTCGGTGGTATGACACGTGATGAAATTGAAGCCGTCCTGACTGGTAAATACTAATCGAGGTATTCTGTCATAATTCACGTCAACGTTGGAAATGAAGCAGAACATTGTTGGGTAGTAGAGATATCGATGTCGTCGATTTTTTCGAATTACCTCAAATTTGGTGACATTAACGGAATACATTAGGTCTGACATGAAACGATGAAAATCTGGGCGCGAATGTTCATTTGATATCCTTTTTTGATTCCGATGGTGAAATGGAAGCTCTGCTTTCAAAATTGTTGCCCGAAATGTGCACATACTGTCCAGGAGGAAATTCCATAAGATAGATTTACGTAATTTTTTGCCGAAAGCATCAATGTGGGAAAATGATAATACCTTCTCTTTAATTTCGTATAATTGATTTGGATCGGCGTATTTTTCTTCATCGAAGCAGCCTTCACAAACGTAGTAGTATTTTGCAATTGTTAGTGACCTTTCCGCTATGATGGTATATGATGGGTCAGTGTCTGTGACCGTTATGACCATTACAGTACGTTGCATAACACTGGCATGCAAAGACATCCACTCCTAGGATTCTATTCTGGATATTTTTTGCTGAAAAGCGGATTCGTGCACAACAAGAAACAGGAAATCTGGTGACGAATTCAAACTTGTATGTGGGTCCTTTTCAGGTAAAATGAAAACGCTGGAATTTTGGAGATTCACCAGAATCAAAACGTTGAGCGTGCATTGAATTTGACTGTATTTAAAAATTGCACGGGGTAAATACGGTACAGAGTCAAAACTATAATGAATTCTGGCTCGTGGTTTTGTTGCGACTTCATGTGGGACGGTCACAGGGTCCCAAGTTATTGAAGGAATCGGATTTTCTATTCTTATATTGCAAGTTTCAAATTGAGTTAAATGCTCGTTCAATCCTTGCAAAAAAGTTTGACAAAAACTTGAATTTAATAAAGCAAGAACTCCCAATATATGAACCCACCTGGCCATGATCATTGACAGGAATAGTATGTCGAGGTTTCATATGACGTCTATTCATTTGCCTTGCCATTTTTTACGTATTCTTTTGTAAATTAACTGAAGTAGTTCATTCTTAGTTTTAATAAAACTTTCTGTTATTCCAAATACACAAAGTACGGAAAATTCCAAACTGTTCAGTTTATCAATTTTCCATTCATTTAAATAGTTGGCTGAGTCCTATGAGTCATCGGCCAAAAACAGTGCGTGCAGATACTACAGTACATTCGATTATGTCAATTAAGTTTATTTCAGTTTAAAGTTTTCATATTGTCCTGATAGTATATTAATTTCAAGTCAAAGTACAGAATTAAACAGCATAAGATTCAGCTATGAAGATTCTACGGTTCTTAAAAGTCTGAAATTGCACGTCAGAAATGCAGTTCTACAAAAATGGGATAACCCACAAAAGGATTCAATTGAACAGCATTTGTTCGAATTCTCCAAAACATTCTAGTCATCACAGTCTACTGTCTAACACGATTTTTGATATCTGTTGTGTAAATACACAAATCAATACAGCATACAGTTTTATTATAATATATACATGCACCAACATATATGAATTTACGCGGCAGCTTGTCGTCTAAAATACTTAAAGATTAAATATCTTGATCTTAGTTGATGCAACCACACATTCATATGTACATCGAATACGTATTTCGGATCAAATTAAAGAAAGCATGAACGCTGCAAAGACTGTTTAAGATTATTACACATACTTTTAAACTGTTGATATTAAGCCGCATTTAATATTTTTTAAAAAATGCTCACAATTACATCGCAACAAATAATTTTTATGCATTAAACGTACTACCTTCATTATGTTAATGTCGTTTCTTGTCCCATCCATTAGCCCATGATTAAAATTCATGTCTGTCGACGTTCGTTCCCTTGAGCGAAAGATTAGTATCTCATTTACGTGGTTTTAATAGGACTGAAAAATTACCACCGAAGGTCTTCTTGGTTGTGATTTCTATCGGTAATGAACTCAAAGAATACGAAACATTATTTCTATAATTGCTCTCTCGGATGAAGCAAATCGGTAGCCTTGAAATTCTTACTTCTATTCTTATGCTTAATATTCACAGTATGTGGCATTAAGTCGGCATTTGTATAGTAATGCCTTTGAAATCTGTCAAACGAGTATTTCATATCGTATCTCATCTCATCACATAATCTGTCAATTACGGAACAGTTTTAGTAATCGTTACACGACTAAAATTTAAAGTTATATAAGATCTGATCTGTATGAAGCACACGAATACTCGAAAGTTAGACTGTCGAAAAGGGATTCCTTCCAGGAAAACACTCTCAAATTCGAAGTACCGGATAATAGCCTAAAAATCCACCCTTCCCTTCTATTCCGCCTTCCTGTGTGCTGAGAACAAAATTAAATTACTGGACTTACAATCCCTTATGTGTGTATTCGGTGTATCCCTTAAACCCTACCATAACATTTTTTATAACTAGGTACACGCAATGTGACGCAATATGATTTTACCTAAAAAATCATCCCTTCTACCTGAGCCTTCTTCACCCTCTCTGCCTTTACCTTCCTGTTGGCAATATGGTGCTTGGTGATGTTTTCTGTCTGACAATCATTCATTCAGCATCACGGAACATTCTACATGAAGTCTACACCCGTCAATAGGTACTTTATGTACAATTTTAATTGTTTTCCATAGTGAAGTGACCCGCCACAGTTTGTGGAACATTAAAAAACGTGTGACCTACCGCGACATTTAGAGAGGCATGTGAGCGATATGCCACGCCTTGTAATGATGATGAATTGAACCTCATTAGGGTAAATTCAGAGCCGAAATTTGATTTTTACTTAATTAATCCCGACACATTAAATAGCGCCCCAATGACTGTTTGGGTTTATTCACCCATTCGCACTAATTATATGTCGTGAAATCTGTCCCAACGCTTGTAATTTGTAATCCGCATTTCTCCTTGAGTTTAATAGCGAAATGACGATTCACATTTTGCTGGGAACAATTGTCGCTGCACAAATTATTCACCTGAACCTCGTCCTAACAATCAAGTCTCCTATGTTTAGTTCATAGATTACAGGTAAATCCTGGCTTGGCTTGACTTTTAGCGTTACATCTGCTGTTCACCTTGCTGTATTGAAATCATTGCTTCGAACTGAGAGAATAGGAAGGAAGATCCCCAATACAACTCCACAGTGTAATGTAAAGTTAATCGAATCCAGTTACTCTTACTTCTTGTGGTGCAACACCAAGCAGATACCCAGAACAGCAGACTCGTCTGTTAGTCTTCATTGTTGCGTCAGTGGACGAGGTAGCATGTGGCACTCGTCCTCGTGCTATTACTGAGGGGGTGAAAGAGAGAGTCTTATAATATATCAGTCAAGTCAAAGGGTCTGAAGCATTAAAAATTGAAATTAAATTTAGGTTATAAACTGTTGGGGCACATCTGCCCTTTGCCGCGCGCCCATTTCCGCCGGAGGAATGTAATTCCTGGTCAAAAATAGTGCCTGGTTTTGGTTTAGTGTCTTGGTATAGCCTTGCGTACGGAACGCAGTTAATTCAACATGTGGACGTAAGTATTGATACAATCTTTTTTTTTCATTAAACGCGATACGCGATTCTTATATTTTTTACATTAACTCGGATAATATCTCTAAAAATTAATTTTAATTGGCATTTATAATATTTCCATAATCAAAACGTCACATATTTACTGGATACAGCTATTTAAATTAATTTAGCGTATCTATATTTAAACATGCATGAAACGGATGGTTATGTATTTAGAACAAAAATATTTTGTAAAAGATATACGAGTACGACCATGTGCATTTATTTATATAGGCCAGTATCCATCATATGAAATAAATAGGAACCAATATTTTATTTATATTTCACGGGCCTTATCATGAAATGCTGCAATTAAAATTGCATAATTTTAATTGCACTCTTGAGCTGACTCGAATTCAACCAAGCATAAACCCAAGCCAGCAAGTTAAAGCTTCGCTTACCGTAGTGAATTTGATTTTTACAATTTACAAAGCAAGGCTGAATTCCTATTCAAGACTTGCACCTACATTACATTGTACATGGAGTACAGTTGCATTCTGAGACCTAAAAGTAGTTATTCATTCGGAACTTCCTTGGACGTCCTTCTCATTTTTTACCAAGCTTTTTCTTCTGTACCGCGGCATTGTTAGCTGTCGTTACATTCTCCCTATATATCCTATTGTTGACGTTTAGTTACAGAAGTACAGATAAAGAAAAAAACTCGTTTCAAGATATATAGTACTTACTACATACTACTGGCTGCTGTACTACGGCATTTTTGCTCATTGAATTGAACTCTGAATTAGAAACCCCAATGGTGAAAATTGGAGTCGAGTTTTTCTATACAGTAACGCGTTAACGGAATCTCAGTCAGTACGAGCACCGGAAATGAGAAATTTGACCAAGTTAAAGGAAATACCTTATACCTTTCACAACATAACAGTTAGAGGAATTCGTTAAAAAATCCAGTTATTAGATAACTAGGCTATTGTCGTGTATACAGACTAATTAGTTCATTTCATATAGGTAGGCTTTTACCTGGTATTTTACCTTTCCCTATACATATGAGAACTAAAGGTCCAACAATTCCCACGGAATATCGGTAACTCCGGTTTTTGGTATTCCGCATTTGCATCTGGGTTTCTACCTACAACCTACATATGCAAACAACTTTAAGTATTTACAGTTTTGTTAATTTTACATTAGGTACATAGAAATGAAAAAATAATGTATCGCAATAGCAATATCCGCTCATGCTCAAGTAAGGAATTTCGAAGGCTGAGCTGAACATGCAATAATTCTACACAGAGACGCATTCCTAATGCAGGATATTGTACTTTGGATGCGAGTACATTGATGAAGATTGCATAATGGAAGATGCGTGGGCCAAATAATATTGCAGTTTGCTTGTAGATACATTATGGCTTATAGCAGTCAGGATATATAGCACGAACGAAGATTATGTATTTATTTATTTTTTATGTACTTTAACTTTCACTTTTTTTGAGTAGGGCAGGTGGTATGGCATGAGATGGATGATGGGCAGGGCTGGCTTTGGCTTATGTTATTATCAGTTATTATGCACGTTGTACTTACTTGGTTGAATGAACCAAACAAAAGAGGGGTTTTAATATTGAGTTTTTACATCATGGATTTTTTACGTACCTATAGAGGAAGTTTGTCGTAGAGTTTCTAATTTTTTCGCTTGGTTAGAGTTTCCGATCTAAATTCATGGTTTTACATAAATGCAATGGAATATTTCAATAAATATTGATTTGATGGCAGGCTAACAAATGCTCCGGATTATGCTAATATCAGAAGCAGTGGTAAAATTCGAAAGTTTCTGTGAGTAGCTAAACTCAGCGACAATGCAGTCACATAGGCGCCAAGTTTACCACGCTTTTCATTTTCGGCGGTGAAATTTAAAACTTGTTGCTGTAAATAAGCGTACCTCCATACGCGATTAGTCATTCCGGCTGTTTTGGCATACGATTTAAGCGAAATTTTTCTAAATATTTTTAAATACATGTGGCGGCTGCCTTTTGGAAAATTTCAATGCCACATATTAGGTACATTCTATGGCTCGCCTGGTACCAGATACACCTGGAACGTCGTACTGCATACCTGCACAGAACCCTGAACATTATTATCTACACAATTTACGAGAACATAAAACAAACCTGAAATTTTCCAAGAATTTAGACACATTTCTTTTGTCATAAAGATGCTCCAAGCAACACACCGCTAATTATTTTACTCATGCACCCGAAAGTTTGGAACCCCATAAAAAATGTAATAATGAAAATAGCCGACAGCTACTGATTCGCCTTTTCAATGTTCCTTTTGGTTTGGTGCTCATCATGATTTACCATTCGGGTGAGATGCGTAAAATGTAATTGTAGTCCAACCAAGACGTAATGTAAGATTAGCATGTGCCTATATCTCTCTGCACGTTCCGTTTAAGTTACCTGAAATTACATTAAGAAATTGTGACTAGGCTTTGCCTACATAGGATTAGGTTAAAGCCCTCCTGTTGTTCCATTACCTAACGTTTTACTTCGCGAAGGCGGGTGTGTACCGCTTACCGCTCTGTCGTCGTGGAACCTTAATTGTGAATGATATACATTAGCAGGTAGCAGGATCCTATACTTTGCCAAAAATTCTACGGTTTTTTTTTACTCTGAAAGTCGAAGACGAAGAAGACTTCTCATGATCATGATGAGATGGGAGTTTTATATTTATTTCAGTTTAAAAGACGAACTTTGGAATTGCGGTACTTGTAATTGTAACTCCTGGCTTGTGTAATCCAATGCAATACCACCGGTGTTACGCATCCCTTCCGATTAATACAGTTAGGTGTTATGTTGTGTTGGTTAGCAGATATTCGGTAATCTTTTCGGCGTAGGCATGGTAATCACTGGTTTTATTACCGTAAAATGAAAAAAGCTATCAAAATACCTTTTACGGCAAACTAACTGCGAACAATACGAACTTTGATAATGTTAGATGTTTGGCAGATACACGTTTTTTTTTTAAATTCTGGATTTTAGCAAAGGTGGCACTGGGATAAGCTGAAAGATCTTGGAAATTTTAAATAGAAGCACGCGTATATTCGAATTTCTTAAGCCGAATTCCAATTTGTAAAGTTTAATCCTCGAATACCCGCGGATCAACTGAGTGTAAATTTACTTGATTTAAGTATTTGCATTTGCGCTAGTACGCGAACAGACAAGACGTATTCTGTATCTGTATTTGCTCCTGGCTCATTATTGTAATGGAATTAATATTTCGTGTTACACATCTAGAAAAAATATATTTTCACTGCTGCATTTACATTCGCACTTGTTTTGAAAAATGAAGGATTTACGATTATTACATCTTCTGAAACGCCCGCCTTCGTAACCTCCTTCATGTATTCCTTGTCTACTGTATTCTAAGATTAGCCAGCAGTCCGCCCCTGATCTATTCTTCAGCTTCTTGAATTGTAATGCTAAGAACATCCTCACATTCTTCGTCTAAATTGCTTTTCAAACAAGAATTACGACCCTGGACTTCTATAGAGGCAGAAAATCGCAATTAAATTTAGACTCAGCTATATTGAATTATACGGCTGGACAGGGTGTCGTAGTTAATTAAATTTATGAGGGTTAAAAAAAATTGGCTAAAAAAAAATCAACACTGAGTGTCTGCCAATCATCTATTTTAAATTGCTGGTTTGGTCTGGTCTGGAGGGATCTAATTAGCTAGACAGGAGAATGCGAATGTGAAATTCACGCTTGAGTGGGTTGACGGACGGATGTGGTGGTATTAAAATCGCAATGTTTTTGCAGTTGTGTCTAGCAAAATGGCAAAAATTGCAAAATTCTGATACTTACGTTGAATAGTTTGGCTTTTTTTATGTGTGCGAGCCACTTGCAGCATATCGCATAAAACTTATGGAGAAAATTTAAAAGTCCAGATTTCTAAAAATTTCAAAGTTAAGCATCCTACTAATATTTTCGTAGGATGTCCGATGTGCCTGTGAGCCGTGTGGTACGATTATGATTGGTCAATTCTTGAAATTCAAATTTTTTGATATTTTCAAATTTTGAAGAAGTAAACAAAGAAAGTAAACAACTACAGGCGACAGGCGACAACGCGACGGGCCATGGTTGCCATGGCTGCGCAGGCTAGTATAGTGTAAAATCGTATTGAATAATATTTAATGTGAAACAAAAAGAACAACTTTGTACAAATCGTATTTACATAAAAGACTACCGCTAAAAAACCTGTATTCGTGCTCCCTCGAGACGATCAATCTTGAACATTGTTTCTTGAGGTGAAGGTGGCATTTTTACTAATATTTTCCTAGGATGTCCGATGTGCCTGTAAGCCGCGTCGTACGATTATGATTGGTCAATTCTTAAAATTCAAATTCTTTGATATTTTCATACCTACGGGACGAAGTTACGTTTTTGCGTACACAGTACGCAAACCACGTAATCACAAATTCGGCACGAATTAGTATCGCCCACTCCGGTAAAAATAAACACCATCGCACGCTTGGATATAATTTTCTAAAACTATTTTTCAAGTGCATGGGTCTGTGTGCCATCCGTGATAATTACAATCCAAAAATTATGTCGGCCTTGCTGACAGTAAAAAGTCAAAATAAAATTTCTGAACTCCATGATATGCTCTATTGAGTTGTGAAATAAAACCTCGTGGCCCAGATCAACATAGACACGATAATCCGGGATTATTAATATGGCCCTCACTCGCTAGTAGAGTCCTTTCATTCTAACTGTAAAAAATTAATCTCTATTTGATAAGCTGGATACGCAGGCCGGAAAAAGAAAATACAGAACAATGTAATAACGTAATTAATCGGAAAACCCATGAGCCTTAACATTTGAAAATAACAACAGTTGTCAGCTAATCAAGCACTACGAACAACGGTTTTGACCCCTGACCCTACTCTCCGTCTCCTCCAGGCGGAGGAAAGGGCCATATAAGAGCGAGAGAAAAAGAGCGAGTGGGGAGTGGGGGCGAGTGGCTATATGGTTTT
>JAQFYT010001251.1:0-17561 GCA_034694925.1 Ceratophysella denticulata
ACCTGACTCAAATCATATTTACTGCATTTGCGGACTTATTGCAGAATTCCATTTCTCAATGCAAAAGTCTTCATTTCCAACGCACATTCTATTTTCTCAATGCACGTTTATATTATTCCCATTGTCAATTGAGTATGGATTAATTGGAACAGTATTTCGACTTCGACAAAGAACAAACAAATATAATTATATAACAAATAGAAATAAGCACGTAGTGTGTACTAACTATTTACTAATTTTTATAAATCACACTTCACGACCTTAAAAACAGATGAGATAATGATATTTTCGTCGCGTCGGTAGATAGCACACACTACATATAGTAGTAAGCAAAGCACCCCATCACCATTTACGCTGCGTAAATTTGATTCCTCATTATTCATTCAGATCATCTAATGGACTATGAACACTGAACAACCAGTAATTCCTGGTTTCGATGTTATCGATATCAGGTTAAGCTTGAACAGGATGCTGAGATAGCGTAACTTTAATGCAAAGCTCGTGTTTTGCTGTTCTGTAAGCATTTTCTATGAAGTGTTTGCATAGCTGATTGATGAGGGTTTAGCTGTAATTGTATTGGTACAAATTTTAATTTTAAATCAGGGCAAAACTTTTAATGTGTCCTAATTTGATTTTAACTGGTTCCCAGTTTACAGTTGTATTTTCATACTAGTCGTGGATTACAATTCATGAGGTGAACCAGTTTCAATTCTGAGTATTGATTACGTCCATAATATATTTTAATTCACAGTTTGCAAATTATTTCTCGGTACAAGGTAATTAACAGAGATTTAAAAATTTGCATTTGACATAGCTATTTGGTAGCTCATTTGATATTTGGATATATTTTGTATCCTACCACAAGAGGTAATGTACAAATCCGTTAGAAGACGGTGACACGAATTTATATATTGGTTGGTTAGATAAATTGCAGGGCTAAAGCCTCAGCAGTCAGTACACAGTTCAGCCTTTACCAAGGTTTTATAACATCTGATTCGCAGAAAACAATAAAAGCTTTATCGCAAATTTAATAAATTTATTCACTGGCACATAACGTTTTCTAAGCTTAGAGCTATTTTCCCTAAAACTATATATTTTACAATATACACAGCTCCGAGTTCAAGCGAATCTTATAGACATTTGAGTAAGTCTCTTAAATAATGGTTTCGAATGTCACTTGTACAAAATGATAAAAGGAAATCAATCTTATTGCTCAGTAATAATGTTCAGATTAGTTCAGAATTGTCCCGACTCTTTGTCAATACAATACACCGGATTTACTGTCACGACATAACCTAAATCCCAAAATTTTTATCACGCAAGGTTTTGATTTCTGCTCACGATCAGAGAGCTTAGACAAATAAATTAAAAACAAGTCACGTGCGATCTAAATGTTAGTTTTGCATAGAATATTTATCGCAAACAGAGGTTTCTAAAAATACCCACTTACAGTATCCGGTTTATCTACCAAAACTCATTTGAGTTAGGCATCTGTATCCCTGCAAACATATAGCTTGCATTTGAGGAAAGTTGTATATTTGGGTTAGTTTAGGTTAGAATCGTTGCCAAGCTGGAGCCTAGAGAGCCTAACATGGATATTTGAAGTCTACCTAACCAAAGCTATAGACTCTAAAGATGCGGCAGGTTACACTACAATCATTGTGCCCAAGGTTCTTGTGGACGGTGAAAATGTAGCCTGATAACTTAATATGTAATAGTACATAGGTAGTAAAAATAAATTAGGAAAGTACTCAATTCGAACGGCATTAGTACATGGACAGAACTTTCTCTTGGGTACCGTTCTTTTTTTTGTACTTTCACTCAAGTGAGCCTCTCTGTGCATTATTAAAGCTAGTTGGATGCTCGTGTGGTGAAAGTGGTTCACACAGATAGTATACGAATATGGTGCGGCTAAAATGAATTATCAGTGGTTATGTATACCTAATACCTGGCTAATATGGATACATAATACACTATCTGTTTTGTATGTATTACATTATGCATATGGAGATCTGAATACTTAAATACTGATTCTTATTCAAAACTTGGTCTACCGACTGGTACCATTTATTGGCTTGCGTGGGGTTGTATTATGCCAGAATTTGCACAATCGGAAAACCGAAAGTTCATTGTCCATATTAACCAGATATAATGCATACTCACTTACTATTCCGATCCACTGCAACATAGATTACCGATAGACTATCTCACCGCGTCTTATTAGGAGTACTCGCGTACTTGAGATAAGAAGAAAGTCCACCTGGGGAAAGTATCTGACATGGAATGACTAAATATTTTATTCATCCCAACCCCAACGCCCACTTACTCTCATACAACAGGCATACAAAAGTACAAGTACAAATAAGTACGAAGCAAAAAAACTAATCCATTACGTTTCCTCTCTGTTTCCGTGATTAGAAAGTTTGACACAAGTCCATTTCGTGACACATGCTTCCAACTTCAAACACAGAGGAGCTTAGCTGGAAGGTCGACTTCAGGTTGTTAGCATCGATCAAGCCAGCTAGTCACAGATACAAACTACAAGTGTTACGAACAATTTGGAAAGTGTAGTATTTTACAAAAGACACTGAAAGAGCATCATGTACGGCAACGAGAAAAATGGCGCCGTTTTAACCCAACCTATTCCTTCAGGTAAATTCAAAATATTACCTATCTTATATTGAAGCGTTTTCTAGTAAAACCACTAAGCTTTTTGCAATTATAAACAGGGAAGATGCACCCGGATTTTAATAATCCAAATGCAACGAATCCCATGTCCGTCTTCAATGCCTCAGCTCCCGTCGTGCCACCAGGCCTGGAATACTTGAGTACATTGGATAGTGTCTTTATCAAGCAGAAAGTGGAGCTCTTGGAAGGTTATTTGATCAAACATAAACGTTTATTGTGAAATACCGAATAATTCAGTAAACACAGTAAAGTATTATCTGTATTTAGAAATTTGTGGCTGCGAAACAAAGAATAAGTACGACATTAAATCGATCCGCGGTGAGTTGATGTTTAAGGCTAAAGAGGACACGGATTGTTGCACGCGGAATTGTTGTGGCCCGATTCGACCTTTTGACCTGGACGTTAAGGATCTTCAGGATCGTACTATTATCCATTTATACCGGCCTTTGAGATGTGGAAGCTTTTGCTGTCCTTGTTGCGGGCTTCAGGTACATCAATCAGTCAATTCATAAATTACAAATTTGCTTATTGCTCGAAATAATTCAATAGAATTTAAATACGCATACAGGAAATGGACGTCTACTCCCCGCCAGGGCATTTAGTCGGCTCAATTGAGCAAATTTGGAGCATTTTCCCACGATTTAATATCAAGGATGCGGCTGGAAATGTTATTTTGAAATTAAATGGTCCGTTTTGTACTTTCTCCTGTAAATGCGGCAATGTGGATTTCCAGGTATACTCAAGATATTTTATTTAGTTGCTAGTGAAATTGCCACAGTATTTGTTATCGTCTGGTAATGGATACAATCCCCCGTTGGCTGACTATAACAGTACCAAAATGATCCATAACGAAAATATTCTACTAGGTCATGTCGGCTGATGGACAAACGGAAGTTGGGAAAATTTCCAAGCAATGGAGCGGATTCTTGCGAGAAGGCTTTACAGACGCGGATAATTTTGGTGTTACTTTTCCAGTTGATTTGAGCATTCAGGTTAAGGCTACGTTGATTGGTGCCTGTTTCCTTATGGTACGTACCATATTTACAAGAAAAGTGGGTAGCGTGCGATTCGAGATCGCATACTTTAATGCAGTTAAATCTAAAACGAAAATAATCTGGTAAAAGCTACATTCAAAAAAGCATGCGACCTCGGGAAGGCCTACTATTTAAAGTATCGTGATTTTAATTTGAACAGGATTTTATGTACTTTGAGCACAACCAATAAGTCAAGAATATATGCAAATGACACCTGGCCACGAAAACGCCCTGGAATTAATTACGATGAAGATCATTGTGTGCTTCGTGAATCTTTTTATTATTGGACTCATAAATAATTAGACTTTTGTCAACAAGATAAGCGAGCTAATTAAGGCCTATTTTCATAGGTATAATCTATATCTCCTTCTTTGAGTAATCACAGTCATTCATTTAAAAGTACTTTGAGTTAATAAAAAAAACGTTGTTTCTGGGTTAAAATCTAAAGGACTACTATTTAATAAAAATAATTATAACTAAAATATTGTTACTACATAGGAGGTAACTCTAGAGCTCAAATAAACCGTAAAATAACATCGGCCAAGCACCTCACAAATCAGGGCATGGTACGGAGAGACCTTGTATGTGTTAAAATGGAATTATAGGTAGGCATAATCAACAACCGCCGAGCTCCATGTGTGCTAATTGCTAATTTAAGTACAATGGTTAACTCACAAGTACAACTGGGAATTGATGTGCTCCACCTTACAGTCACAGTCGGTACAAGCAAAGTGGGGCGAAAGTACATCTACCGTATCATTAGTATAACAATGAAATAGTAGCTTGGTTAACGAATAAATAGTCTGTGTTAGGTTTGCATTATTGGCATTTTGTGCCATTTATGAGCCCTACTAAAACTGGGTTTGCCTAATAGAATAGAGATTCTGATTTTGGACTTCTATAGCTACGGCAAAATCCTGGTTTATAAGGCGAAATCTGGAGTTAACATTAATATAATACTAAATATATATTTTTAAATTAGCCCAAATCCTTCCGAACCTTCATTAATGGCAATTCGCAATGACTTTTCGAAACTTTCATATGAGTCATAGTCTGGAATACAGAGTTGGTTGAAGCAAGTATGGGCTGTTGGGAGGCTTCCGAAGGAAGGTGAGAATATAATTTGAAATAATGGTGAAAGTTCTTTGAAGCCACCAGGCGGTAAAAGAGATGACCCCGTTGTGAACTGAAGGAGTCGGGCTTTCTCTTCTTCAGTCATGTTTCCGACGAGTGTCCAAAACCTGAGTTTTCACACGAAAAATTACGTCATACATGAAATAACAGCTGAATAATTAGTTCTCATGCGGTTTAAGGCTAGTTTCTTGGTCGAATTTTGGTGGTATATCTCGTAATATTGCTAATGCCATGCTCTGCCCGTTAACAAATATTACCTGCTACCACTAAAATTCAATACAAGAGAAATAACATTAAATGCCAGTTATTTTTGCCTAACTCACCAATCCAAAACTTTCCGATAGTCTCCACTCGAGCCGCATATCGTGTGATGTTCACGCAGTTCTGTTACACTGTATTCACTCGTTCCGCACATCAGCAACTATAGAATTGGTACAATATTATGCTATAGAGCACGAAATTTAGCAAGTATGCATCAATATTTATGTAACATTCAGTAACCTCGAGTTCATTTTCATCGAAAATACTGAGGAGTTCATCAGGTACAATCTCATTCAAGCCCTTGAGAAAGGCCTCAACTTCTGCTTTCACTTTGGTAGAGAGACGATATTGGGCCAAGGCATTCAAGTATTCCTTCTTGTTTTCATTTGTTACAACCGTTTTGGAACCATCAGGTATTAAGTCAACAGTCTGGTGAAAGTATTTGAATTAGTGACGGATGTCGAAGAGCCATTACGTACGCGTATTGTAGAAATTACATAATATCCAAATACGTTACCTTTATAAGCTTCCCGAGCTCATACTCCTCTTCAACAAATGTGAGTTCCATTATATCCACGTCATTCTCCAGAATGAACTTAATTTTACGTAAATATAATTCAGGATCATCGAGCTCAAAGTACTGTGGAACAAGGTTTTCACGTATTTTAGACTTTACAAACGTAGGCATTAAAAATAACTCTTTTGAGGCCGGATAATTCAGAATACGAGAATTAGCAATAATTTCGTAACTAGAGTACAACTTACCTTATAATTAACTCTAAGCCCAATAAGTTGTGCTAGGAATGAGCGTGTAAATTTGGCTTTCACCATTTGCCTATAGGCAGAACCCAGGGATGACTCGTACAAACATTTCCCAACAATTCTCCCAGCCATTTCATAGTGTTTTGGTTTCCATCTCGAGTTAGGATTGGGATGAACTAAATTGGATTCAGGAAACGAGGCAAACATTCCCACGGGATTTCCGCTTTCAAAGAGTCTTGAACTCACTTGCTCAAACCATTCACGACGTAAACCACCCCAATCGATTCCTATATGAATATTTCCGAGTAAATTATTTAGTACAATGCGATTTTGCTATAATATTCTGTTGGTTAGGTAATATGTAAATACCCTGTTCTCCAATAAAACTGATGTCAAAATTCCGACACCAGTCCTGTGTTGACAAGTTTTTCGTGGCTTTCCAGGTCTAAAAGCAGTAAAATTATTCCGAATTTCAATTATTACCTTATAACAAACTGTCCCATTTTCAAAAATATTAAATTCGTGCACTCACGCTTTCAATCATGCTTTCTCTGGTAAGTTTCAGGGACACCTTATCCCTAGGATGCTTTCGATGCACATCCCTGAGTTCAGTGAAGAAATGATCTTGCTTGTCTTGGAATGTTTCGGAGCCGCCTAATTATCAAAATTAAATTACACTATGAAATTTGAAGAAAACAAAAATTATAGATTGACAACGACATGCTTGAGTATTTCGTCGTTTGATTTATGGTTTATGATCATAAAGCAGTTTTATGTACCTATATTCCGTAGGAGAAAGTGAGTAAAAGTGGCAACAACGATTTTAGCATCTTTGAGAGTAAGTTTGACCGGTGGTTGAGACCCGTCATCAATGAGTATCGTGGGAAGCTTGTTATTCTCACTGTTGGTTCCCATAAACTGGATCTATTTCAACATAAAAATATCCCGTTTTCGGATGCTCAGCGATACCATGGATAACTGTGCTTGTTGTGCAGATATTATCTCTTATCTGTACTTACCTTTGTATTCGGGGATAGTCGAAAAGTAGCAACGCGAATGGGCAGAACCTTGAGAAAATATTCCTTAACAACCAATTGCTTAGCTGAAACTGTGACGTAGACTTTTCTGGATTTATTCTGAACATCTTTCCCAATAGAAATGAGTCTACCTTCGTAGAAGGCATTGGGACTTTTGACAGCGACGTTTTTCTGGACAGCTGCCGCTTCCGCGGTACTCAGTGCAATAATTTCAAAGGAACCATTTTGAATGGGGGTGTTGTTATAGGTAAGGGCTCCGTGGAAGACTCCTGGCTCTGGAAACCGAGTTGTGAGTGCAACTCTTCCAGAATCAGCCGAGTTGGGGGCAGTTGTGCTGGAGTTGGATACGATTGTCAGGGTTCCAGCTGGGTTCGAGTAGTCGTGAGAGAATTGTATCGAACAATTGTTCTCCGACTTGACCCCGTCACCACTCCCAACCTAGTCAGCACAAGAAAAAATATTTTTAACTTTTTGACCTCGGCCATGACCGCTGGACAGGTTTGTGACCGTAACAGTTCCAGAGGTTCGTAACCCTGACCGTTGGGCATTGTACAGTTTTGCAACACCGACCATTCGACTGATATCAAATAATCGATAAAAAATTCTGCACTCACTGAACGCGACACAAATTGAAAGGCGTCTAAATTGAAATCCTGAGTCCGACATCGATTTCCGTACGTGTCCCTTGGCTCAATGATGAGTTTATGAGCGGAGCCGGTGACGCACACTACGGTGGAAGTCTGTCTCAAGAATAGCGTCTTAACGGGGTCAATAGGACCCGGTAAAAACGTTTTCGTGAACGGCGACCCTTTCACATGAGTATTCTCAACGAGTAAATGAATGGAGTATGGGCCGGCTCGGCGTACAGAAAACTTGACGATGACAAGGTTGATTTCTCCAGACTCTTTTGATGCAAATTCCGTGACCACTGCGATTTTCTGAGAATCCTTTTTCACTTCGACTAGTAAATTGTCCTTGTCACAAATTGGATAGGGACGACCGCCGCGTTGGAAAAACTGGAAATTGAAATTAATATTATAATTCAGTGCATTGACGGCATTCAAACATTTTGTAGCACATGTGTGCCTGTTATACTCACCCGTATTTTCATTGTAACCGTCTGAAAAAACCAGAAATTGAATTAATTATGGTATACAACCTTATTCTACTGACACAGCTTTATTGAAATCTATTCTTCACGAACCGTTCCAACAGGCGTGGGATCCTCCCAATCAAATTCCACTTGACAATTACTGGCCAATGAGAACTTTCCAGAGACATACTGGAAAATGGCCTTTTTGGCATCCAACATTTGAGGGAAGTATGCCGCTATTGCACCGAAACCCGAAACACTCAATGTCACCAACAACATTGTGCCTGGTGAACGGAATATAAGACGCAACATTAAAAATGCACAAAAACAGAACAATATTTATTATAATTCATAATATTATTATTGACGTTGTCTGGTCTGACGCTCATCTCAAAGCAAAGTCCAGTCCAGTCGCAAGTCCGAGTCAAACGAAATATAAACTCCAGCAGATCTTTTAAGGTAGCGTCACATCTTAATCTTATGGATGAACTAATTCTATGTTTTGACTCCACAATTACAATTAGCACATAGTTAGTTACACAACACGTAAACTGAAGCTGGAGACGAAGAGATATCGAACCTCTATGTGCGTCATATTCATATCAGTAAACCTCAGCATTTACCGATTTACCATGAAGTTTACCGGTTAAAAATGAAATATTCAACGGGTAATATATGTACAAACGCCGTGAATGGGTTTCTCCAGGTATTCAGAGCATGACAAAGAGCTATCAACACACGAGTTCGGTGGAGAAAATTCGCTGGTACGGTCAACGGTCAATTCCAACCGTTTGAATTTGAGTTAGGACATTTTAAAATACGTAACCTAACCAAAACTTTATGGCATATAAATCGTAAACACGTAGATGGAATACGCTACCAATACGCACAAATATTTTAAACAATAGGCCAAATTTCAACTCCGACGCTCTTAGCAATTAGGCGAACTATCCGAGGGAAATTGTCGATACTGCACGGGGTGGTAATGGATGAAAATAACGCACAGTTTTCCAAGAAAAACACCCTTCCGCGACCTGGTTAGCAGACAATCAGCCTAATGGCAACGGCGCTATAAACTTCCGTAATAAATACGAATTATAATTATGATTATGCAAAACTCACCCTATCCCAACGTCATTCTCTTGAAACCTTTTCAGGAACACTGTATCGTGTTTCGCACGTATATTAAAACCAAATGCTAAAACAATACCAAAGACTGACTTCCCAACGGATATTACTGTAAAATTCTTATTACATGAGTAAAGTTCCCGTCCTACTCCGTAGCACAATTACTACGTCTGAAAGTCTCAACAAGCTTTCGGATGTCAATGTAAAACCCTTGGATCTGGGCTTCATTTCCACCTTGCAGGGCAGGACGACGACGGACAGTAGTGTGTACCTAATACTAAAATTTCAATTGAATGCAATGCTGAAGCCTAAGCCCAGGTACCCGTACCTGATCCTCAAATCCTCCTAATAGTAAACAAACCCTCCTGCCTGAAGTGAATAACCTTTATTTTCCTCCGACGCTGAAGCCTCATGCTAATCCAATGCTCAATAATGAAACCCAGCAAGATGTGAATGTGAACCTACTGTTGTGCATATGGGATGAGGGAAGACGGACGCTTTGTCTGCACTATTGTGTGTACAAATACGAGATTTGTGAATAGCCAAAATGCCTCCTGGCAACGGGAACTATTTGTCGGGTTTACAGACCTTTCATCCAGGTCAAATGGGGGTCCAGAGACAGCTTATGGTATGTGAGCTACGTGATCTAGATCACAAGCTGCATGCAGAAAATATTTGTCGAGATCGAGCGTTAATTTAACCTAGCATGCACATATTAGGCTAATTATTTCGCCAAAAGAACTAACCGAAACGGTCATGTCTCTCGGGTGCGGGGTGAAATGACCGGATGCCACTTCATGTGAGTCGTTAGTCAGTCATCAGTGTTAGGTAGCAGTTTTTTGTTGAGATATAAAAAAACGGTTCTGCGGCGTTGGTTGGCTTAGCTTGCTGATTTATTACAGACAATCATCGTAGGATTCGTAGGAGACAAAGGCGCAAGGTGTGGGAGGAAAAGGATTCTGAACCTAGGCTACTTTGCAGACAGAATCCAGCAGATTTGATTTAATACATGTATTTATACAACGTTATATTGTGTGGGCTGAAGTTGAAGGTGATTCTCAATTCTGGCGAAATCGAAATCAGAGTTCGTACATAACAAACTCATACATAACAATAACACCATGACTGGACTTAGACTGGACAATGGGTAATGCCAACTTGGTTAATTTGTTTTCCTGGGAATAAGAAAGCTGCATGGAGTTCAATTATGAAATATGCTATGCTAATGTAATGTACGAGTATCGTGTCAAGTAGTTCAGTAGCATTAGTTAGAATACAGAATATTTTTATCGCCTGAGAAGTGAACACAACGGTTCTGCCTAATAATTTCAAGTTGACGACTATATAAATTACGCTGGATATTTTCTATGCGTCCTAATACATAGGTAAATGTATGTATACGTTTAACGTGCTTTGGTAAAGCTGGTAAAATATAAAAAGTGACCTTGTGGGGCAAGGTTCGTGATTTCTGCTATAACCAGTAACCAGAAATTATGTTTATGCAAATTGTCCAAACGAGAATAAAAAAAACATTGTCATCTGGTGGCCGAGAGGAGATCGAGATCATATAGTTTTCATATAAATGTTTCCCATTTCTACATAAACATGAAGCAGATGCATAACAAAACAAGCCAGAGCCAGTTACAAAACAGCTACAATACATATTAAATATATACATACTTAGCTAGCCACATAATTAAAGTATTAATACACGCCGTCTAATACTAACGGATACTATTAATTTAACTATAAGTAATATATAGCTTTTGCAAATAATTGACCATTAAGGTTAAGGTCTCGTTAATTCATCCAACATTCGTGAGGTTTGGATTATTGTAGCTCAAAAAATCTTGAATTTGTCAATTTTTTTAAATTAAAGCCAGACTTACCCCAGGTATTCCAAATGGACTGATGATCAAGATTTACAAGACGGTTCCAGAGATTAGCTTTGAGTGCTTCCAGCCCAGCCAAGCCCGAGGGGAGAGACTGTCGGGCGATTGTCCTGCAAAATTACACATATTTTTGTTACAGTAAACACGTTGTTGACTGGGATCATGGATCCGTGATATAAACATCCCGGACTGATACCGGTTCTAAGTACTACGCCTACCTATCGCTAAAACTAATCGACAACTGAAACCTTGTAAATGTTTACACAATTGAACATTGAACATTCGCTGGGAATGGAAATAAATCACACGTAGTATGTAAGATATACCTTATATTATAATGTAAAATTCCCAGACTTACCACATAGGCACAATCTTGATCCCGACAGTATACTCCAATTTCTTGTAGTCTTCAAACCAGTAGGCGTCTTCAATTGAGTTCACACCAAGACTATTAAATCTAGCATAAGGAAAAAGAGCTGGATCAGGAAATAACAAAACACCAGTAAGTAACTAAATGCAAGTGTTTCAACTAGGAAGAACTAATTAGCTCCTAATAAGTCGAGAGTTTAGGCGCACTTCTTGGCATCGCAGTTAATAATTGTAGATTCAAGAAAACATACACAGTTAGTTAGGACCTACTATCTTGTCTGTAGAGTTCTGGGAAGAAGGTGATATGATGTGCTAAGATGCTGGGCTGGGATGCAGTGAAATATGACCTTGAGTCAAGTCAATGCAATGCAATAGTATGTATAAGGAAAACAATAAGAATTTGGTGGATATATACAAGATTTGGCACTTGGCTTGCCTTGCCCAAGATCAAGATCAAATGTAGCAGATTTTTTCTTTTACACGAACGGAAACTAATTATGTGCGCATTGCACGTGGAGCATGAGATGTAGTAAAATGCACTAAGAAGTACGAGCCAATTTCATACAATTTTTAGTACTTACGGCGACAATTTGTCAAGCAAAATACGGCAAAACATTTCCGGTAGCATATTGTGCGATCGGTGAGGATCGACTGCGTAGCTATTCGGCTAATTCAAACGTTTGAGGAAAATCTTATGAAATCTAACCAACCTGAAGGTTATTCTTATTGTTTAGGATTTGATCGATATTCCGTAATGTTAGCTAATGGTTAGAATTATCTTGAAGTTAGCCAAAATCGCTAGCTTACTTAGAGGCCAGATCCAGTAATCCGTAGTCATCCAGCCATAGGCGTAGAATAAGACGCTGTCGTAGAATTAAAGCCGCACGTCGAAGTCGCTCCCGATCCTGAGCCGGAATATGACTCAGGAGCGTTCGGGGATTGTCAGGGTCAGCACGTCGGCGGGGCTCAGGCTGCCCTGCTCCGCCGGTCGCTGAGCCTGGGGACGGTTTATTGGACCAATTACTATCTTCTCTGGTTAATTGATCCAGTTGAACGACGGACACGAGAGTTACAACACCTGGAATTAGAAATATAAATATTTAAAATAATTCAGTTTGGAAGGAAGAATTGTTAAATTTATAAACACACTAAAGTTGCTGATCCATACCATGCGTACCAACAGGGCGTACTCCAATCATACTGAGAACGAGGTTTAATGCACTTCATTAACTTCCTAAGTAAAATACTCTGCTTTCTGGCTTCACTTCAAACTTCAATCAACCGTGTATATGTGAAACTTGTATACATTACAATATTATTTACTATCTAATTATAGTTAGTTTCTTAAGAAGTTCAACTGAGAACTGACTCGTATTTCTGAGCAGATTAGAGCGGAAGGCTATGTGCTAAATACCAACGTACAGTTAGCTACAGGAATAAATTGGACTCGCCTGCAATTCAACACAACTGCAGACCAGGCCACAGGCACTGTCACTAGTTTGCTAGGTACTAATTTGATGACCTAAATTACTTAATTTTTGTAAACTTACTTTTGTGCGTTTAGTTTACTCACAGGATTTCAAAGTTTCAAGGTACAAACATATATATATAGCTCTCTTTAGAAAGGAAATTTAGGTGACTGAGGTAGTTCTGTTGGTCAATAAAAATAGCTGCACCTCAATAATGAATATCTAACTGGACTTTGCTTGGTTTTGATTAATTTTAAGACTCTATTAGACTTTAGGACAATAATGTTTACCGTTTAGATATTTAGTACAATAAATACTGCTACGGCTGAAAGAGAAAGTCGATATTCGGCTATTTCTTTGACCAAATACCGTGTAACTACTACGTCTAGGCCGAGTCCACGTCCAAACCCATTAAATAACGATCCGCTAAAATGCTCCAGATCCTAGTAGGCGAAAAGGCTTTTAGAGTGTATTGCAATATACCCCTATCCTTCATTTAGATACAATAGTAATCTTGCAGTCAAGTCAACGTCAACTCAATCGATAGCCAACATTCCTGAGGTCACGCAAAGTCACTTTCTACTTTCTCCATGGAACAACATTGATAATTGAAATTCTACGCTCGCCTGACCTTATAGTAAATACATTTAAATAATTTCGAGAATTGATAATTCTGCTAAAAATAAGCCAAATAATCCTAAAATGCCTAGAGATTACGTAGTTGTATTACAAAATGAATACTAACTAAAGAAAAAACGAGTGAAAGTAGGTTATCCCCGTCTCTCTCCCACGCTCTGAGTAGTTCCGTGCCCGACTCTGGGTTGGAAGCTAATGAAACTGAAACGGAAGTTGGTTTCTGGGGGGAAGATTATTTCGTTTGGGGTTTTTGTTCATATATGATATGTATGTTCAGTTCTGTTCAACTTTAAGTAAAATCGATAGAGATATAAAGACAAGTAAAAAAAAAAGTCAGGGTACGAAAAAAAAATTCCGTGCTTGCGTGCTGGTACTTTCTCCTTGGAAACTCCAGGGCAGTTGGAGAGTCCTCTTTCTCGTCTCTCGAGAGATTCTCCAGTCCAGAGTTTCTCCGAGTTTACGGAATAATCTTCCTTTCACTTCCACCAAATGAGGAATTATAAGGCTTTTGTTTCACTTTCTCTCCAAGTCTCTGACTTGACTTCCGTCTGTTGTTATGCTGTCGGTATGGAGAAAGTAACTTTCTCCAGTCCAAAGATAGCATAGAACATGGAACAACGGAAGGAAGCCAAGGCAGAACGTTACTAGCCGATATCCGTAGCACGGCAACGCCGGAAGTGGGGCATATTACGGTGTAAGGGCAATTAGGGGTACCTAGGATACGTTTCCGTCGAATACCCAGATGAACAATTTAAAAGTAAATTGATATTGATTGAGATATTCTAAAACAGTCTAATAATATTGCTTCATACATCCATGATTTATTTATGCCAATTTGGACGAACGTTTCAAGAACGTGCGCGAAATCAACTTATATTTTAGAGGACATACCTTCCGCACTTCCGCCCGCTTCAAAGCGGAGGAATTGAGCCAAAGAAATGAAACCAGAGCTGAAATGTCCGTAGAACCATGGCATCATACATTAACTTTACTCAAAGAGCCTTATAAACTTTAAAAGATAAGATGCTGCGGACCCTAGTCAAAACACGACTGCCGTAATTCTGCCAATCAACACCGCTATAAATTTCCCTCCAACTGAATTATATAATTGAATTATTAGTGTCCGATCAGATTGAGAAGTCAATCAATCTTTCAACATCCCACCATCATCCTAATGAAAGATATTTGATGGTAGGCCACGTTGCGAAATTCCTCAGGGTCGACGGAAAAGTACGGGGTACGGGGTTCAACAATTTCCGTCGTATGAGCTAAAGATGCCAAAAACGAGGCTTATACAGCAAATCGAACCTGAGTTTGGATTCTTTGATATGACCAATCACGTTCCTACTTGAAACCTATTAATGGAAAGTACAGTAGAGTATTTGAATTCAATATTGAATTACAGCACATATTGTGGCTATCTTCAATTTTCCCGTTACAGCTGAATTGAATCTCAAATTATCCTTCTATTATCTATTCTGACGGAATTAATTAGTACGAGATGCTGTTACCGCCGTGCTCTCGTGGGATTAAAATTCCATAAGGGTTTCATTGGCGTTATAGCGTGTGGTCTACATGCCATAAGTCCCGACAGTGTCGGTGAAAGATAGAGCGCACGCTATAATGGTGCCAGAGTCTCAAGCCAACGCCTACAAAAATTATACAAATTACCTATTAGTTGTCTCGTACTTCTGTTGCAAGGAAGAGCATGGGGTTTCTATTTCATTATTTTTTCGAGTCAAGTCACGCACCGAAAAGTTTTCCTAATTTCTTTTTACTACTCACCAGATACTAACTAGGAACACAACAGTCCTGTGACAGAAACAGATACCTACATATATGCGGAATACTGGGTTCTGCTCGCAATTTTTGAAGCATCCAGAATCCAGATATGCATTATGCATCACTGTCTATTGTCTCCTATTTAGTTAGCGATTCGCAACAGCAAGTAACGTAACAAAAGTAGTCTGTAGCTGAATCTACATATTTTTGTACAATACTAAATACAGAGTTAAGTTAATCCTGGTCTGGATCGAATGTAAATTATAACTTGCAGTGGCAGTTCTTTTCAGTCCAACTATATTTTAGTGTAACTGTCAGTATCATACATAGACATTTTTTGATAAGGAACCGAACATCTGTATTATGTATGAATTGTTCGTAACAAATCTCGATGCCAAATCAATTTTAGTTAATAATTATTTCGTGTTACCTGAGTATTAAATATTAATTGGTAGATTTGACGAGGGTTCCTTCATTGTCGTGCGTGTCCCACCCCACCGCATTTTGAGTGTCTTATTCAAGGTGTCTTGACTAGGCAGTTATATGTAGCTGGCTAGCTAGCTCTAGTTAAAAGACCTTGCGGTCTTACTGCTCTGGTTAGGTGAGGTTCTAAAATTTCAGCTTAGGTTCTCTAAATACCGGCTACACTATGCTTTCAATCTAACCTAACCTAACCAAGGCTTCCAGTGAGTCGTCGCACGCGACAATTGTACCTTTGATTTTGCTACAGAAAATATTAAATCTATAGTACTTACAACTAGAATATACACAAATATATACACTTAACCGTTGAAACAAAAAATAATCGTTAAAATTTGATTTGAATTATTGATATTTTCCGTGTTCGGTTAGATTATATAGGTAAAACCACGCAGGTTTGCGCTAAAAATATCCGTAAAACTTCTGATTTTCCCCAATCGAATCCCCTATATACCGTCGATGACGATAACGCAAACACGCAACAGCAGTCACACAAGCAATACTTCATATCTTACGTATGTTATGATTTATGATTAAAAGTTATGACATCTTACAGTGATCAATCAAGCAAAATCTGACTGATAACTATTACGTATGAAAGCTGAATTAAGTTGACATACCAATTTCTTCGAAGTACTGTGAGAACATTTCCAATTGATTCATCTTGAGCCAGTCAGCTAAATCTCCTTGAAGTTTATTGCCTTTCATTTTCCTAATCGTTGTACTAAATGCTTTAGCATCCACTACTGGTCCACCCACACTAAACTCGTTGATTTCATTATTATTATTATTATTGTCAATTCCGTGGTCACGCGGGGGTTTAAAGTTAAGATCCTTATTATTGCTTGAAGTAGTTTCCACGTTGGTTTTGGAACCAACCATGGCGGAGCTGAGCAAATCAAAAATGTAAACTGAGCCCAGGCTCAGAATTAAGGCAAGAATAAACCATTTAATAAGTACTAAAGTATTGGAGCCATCCGCATCGGAATCTTGTCTAATATTTCGTGGGTTTACGTTGACATTGGCACTTGACGAGGAAGAAGCGGATCCTGCTCGGTTCCTACCACCTCCAGCACCTGAACCTTCGCCACGGGTTCCAATTCTTCGGACTGCAGCCATGTCTTAATTAATTTCTATAATTCAGCTATTGGTAGGCCACAACGTATCTCTCTTTTGAGCAGTCGAATTAATTTCGTAAGCCATAAGCTTTTAAGTGGGTCGAGCTGAGTTTCACAAAATCCTAACCCTAACTGTTATTAACTGTTATTAATACTGACTTGATAGAATCTTTTGCTATTAAATTATTGGAGATTCGATTTTTATTCTTTGTAATGTCAAATGTGGCACTTGTGTTGTGACTTGGAATGTGAATGGGAAACCCGAGCTCATAACCTGCAAAAGTTATAAAGGAAAAACTTTTAATATCTAAAATAAATATTTTTGTGCTGGCGCATTCCTACACCATTGTTTGAATAATACAGAATTAGAATTACCTGATTCGTATCTGTTAGTCAATAGCTTAGGTCAATAGGGTAAATGGTCAAATGGAATCTACATCTAAAACGAAAACAGGAATCTCATGGTCAATTTCGTCGAACTCGATAGCCCACTTTAAACTGTATTGACAAAGCAGCAACTGTATAATTAATACTTAAATCTTAATAATTAAAAATCTTCTAGAACCAAAAAATAAATTTTAGAATCCAAATCGGCCCAAATAATTAATAGATTATACGAGCTCTTTTTTTGTGCAAGCTTATGTGGACGAAAGGAGTTTTCTCAGTCGCTGGTGCGTA
>JAQFYT010001252.1:0-17561 GCA_034694925.1 Ceratophysella denticulata
CCGATTGTCTTACGTAACGTAGAAAGTCAAACGTCTGGGTTGCGGAAGTCCTACCGTACGCTCAACTTTATTACCCTATTATACAACGAGTTGTGTAGTATTATGTAGGCGTACATGGAGAACTGGGGCAGGAATCCTTTCCCTTTCAAGATGCTCTTCTCCGATGGAATAAGGTGACGCAGTTTGGGTGAACGTTTGAAGTTTCTGAATGCTGAAATCTTCGTCGAATAGCGTTCGAATTTCGTCAGTTTCAGCTTTAGTCGGAGTGAAAGTTTTTCCCCTGAGAAAGATTTCATATATTATTTAAATCACAATTGTTTGAACCTTGACTGATCTCTGATCAGCTCTTCAAATGTTTTATCGGTATTCGACTTTTGATTCTTTGTTACTCAACTCAGCATGGCGCGGTTTGTCATCAGCAGTAATATGCGGGTTTGCCCCGGATTGAGTGCTGCAAAGCTGATTGGTTGACCTTAGGATTGAAAGCCATTCCGGATCAAACGACAACTGCGGATTACTGCTATCCTTGGGAAAGTCGATTATCTGGAGAATAAATAAAAGCACCTTCGGTAAAGTAATTTTAAATTATAGAACTTCTGTATTTACAACATAGCAGGTTAAGTATTCAATGACAAGACCTCTATTTTAGTTTGGGTGTCAGTTACAGCGGCAATGGAATAACTGATTTGGCAATGGAATGGAATAACTGAAATGGCAATAGAAAAGCTGAAATGGCAATGAAGTATTTCACGCTGCCTAACCTAACTGAATCTAGTTTTATAACGTTTGAACACCTATGTCGTAAGTAAGTTTGTTAATTTTATAACCAATTTATTTGAACCTAACCTAACCTTACTTATCCTAATTGAATCACTTTTTAGCGTCATTGCCATTCTAGCCATTCTATTGCCAAAATAATTTTAACCCTTTGAGTTTTGCTCATACATCAAGTACGAGTAAAATAAATATTCGGCCTGGTCGTACCGAAGTGTATTGGTACACATCCCAGGCCACCAGGTATCATCACATATTATAATTGCAGACATGTAATTCCAAGAAAGCCTGAACTATCTGAAATCAATCATATTTATAACTTAGGCTCATATACTCAAAACCAGTCCATCAATAAAGTAATCAAAGAGCGGAAAACGAAATATGTAAAATCAAATTGAAATCTTGCTATATGGTCATCTTGATAAAGCGTGTAGATGAACATTAGCCAGTGTATTGGGATAGGAATTTAGATCAGATCAGACGCATCTTCAAATACGTAACGTTTCTTGGATTTGTTCAATTTATTTCATTTTATCATAGTTTTAATAATTTATTCAGTATAATCTTAGTCAAGTATAGTATATATAATTAAGATTGTCAATCCAGAGAATAATTCATCGTTTTTACAAGATACAAGACAAAACTACGAAATCAAAACAACGCCTCTTTGTACTACTAGACATTTTCAAAAATATTTCAATTAAGTTTCCGCCTCAACTCGTTCAATTCTCCACATTTGGCTAAGTACTTGTAATTTAATTGAGTCAATTCTGTTATCAATTCTTTAGTCCGTGTTTCCAATTCCGTGTTCCTATAAAATACAAACAAGAATACATTAAATATTGAATTCGTATTTTGATTTTCAAAATACAACGAAGAAACTCACCTCTTCTGGAAATCACCAGCTTTCTCACTCCATTCCTTTTTGAATTTATTAACTTCATGATTAAGTTCAAGTTCATGATTACGTTTGAGGGCTTCTATTGCTGATAGTGTGGCCCGTGTTTCTTCAGCCAGCTCGTATTCATGGCGGATTTCAAGGTCGACTAGTGCTAATTCATGTTTTGAATTATTGTTGGATATTAACGTGGAGTAGCTCGTTTCGGATAGGCTAAGCAATTTTGTAGTAGAGGACTGTTGATAAAAGATAAAATTACGAAAAATTAAGAATGTTAATTTTTATAATATAATTACCTAAGTCAAACCACTGCCTACTGCTTACCTTGATTGTCTCCATCTCACTTGAAGCATTATCCAACTCCGTTCTCAATCCAGATTCCACCAACTTCAAATTACTAATCTCAACCTCAGCACCATTTAATTTAGATTTGATTTCATTCAATTCACTTTCAAGCCTGGTACAATTAGTGCATCTGTACCATTCGGCTGCTGGTACTCCGGACATTGGACTGCACTTATGATCATCCGTATTAGACCCACTACTACTCAATCCCAATCTGAGTTCCAATTCCGCTATTTTGTTGTAAATATCGCCGCTTAGTTCTTTTTCTTTCAAAGAGTTATTTTTAAGGCGTGATAATCTTCCACGAGTTAATCTTAAATTCTTCTCTGACGTGTATAACTTTTCTGTTAGGTCATTCAAACGGGTTGTTAGTAAGCTATTTTCTTGGATAAGGAGATGTGGGTTCAAAGTGAGCTGTGTTGTTATGGATTGGTATGGTACTTCTGTGTTGACAACCCGAGATTCACTTTCATTTTCTACTGGTGAACTTGACTTTTCTTGAGCTATTGGTTCATACAATTCTAAGTCAAGGGATTTAGTGTAAGTACTTGATTTGGGTTTAGGTTGTCTTGGGCTTGGAATGGGTGTGATTGTAGTTGGTTCATTGGAATTTGTTTTACTTGGTTCTTGGTTTATTATTCTCTCTTTCGTAGAGCTTAGAATGACTTGCCTCTCTCTGATTGGCTCGTGAAGTACTTGCGCCTCTCTGATTGGTTCAGAATGTCGTTTGGATGAACTGGTTGGTTCTTGGGATGATTGTCTTCTTAGGACTATTGGTTCAGTAATGCTTTGGGCTCTTCTTATTGGTTCCTGAAGGGCTTGCCTTCCTCTCATTGGCTCTTGTTGAACTGGTCTGGCTCTCATTGGCTCTTGGAGCACTTCTCTTCTACTAACTGGTTCTTGGAGCACTTGCCTCGCGCGGATTGGTTCCACTTGCCTTCCTCTCATTGGCTCTTGGGCTACTTCTCGTCTATTTATTGGCTCGCTGACTTTGTCCTCGTTCTGCACCTGTTTCTTTCTCATTGGCTCCTCTTGCACCTGTCGCGAAAGGATTGGCTCATCTTGCACTTGTCTTCCCCTGATTGGTTCCCTTGCTAAACTGGTGGTACTTTTTCTAAGCTCAACAGATGACGATTTCAATGCTGAGCTCAATAATTCAGATGTGGCTGATTTTAGCTCAACAATTCCACTATCAACTTGACTAGGAGGTTTATTTGCTACAAGGCTTGGTTGCATCGATTTAGTAATTGGTTCTTTGCAGGTCGTGGACGTAGTCGGTGTTGCAGAAGGTGCTCTTCTATCAGTATTGCTAGAGCTAGAACTGGCTCCGCAACCATCCGGATCACCACGGAGCTATATGGGACAAAATTACATTATGAATTTAAAATATATGAAACAGAAAACATTACATTATACCGTAACGATTCCAAAAATGACCAGGGTGAATTTCTAAAATTTCAGGTCAGGTCATAATACCAGATGTAAGTAATTAAATCGAGTTAAATCACCACAGATTAACTAGCTCAATCTCACAAATTTAACCGGACATTTATAAAACTTGGATCTGTCAGACTCGGCGATCTTTATCTTTAGTTTCCGACTCCGGTCATATTTGAAATCATTATGATACACACCTAATTTAATTCACTTATACAAATATTGGTTATAAATACTTACCATCCTTGACCTGGAACTACTCCCAGCACCGTCAACAGTATCTTCACTACTTCCAGTAGTATATTTCCCGATAATCCTTGTCCATATCCTTGACTCCGTTTCAGAACATCCGCGCAGATAAACTACATCTTTATCCACAACTTCTATTCCAAATACTGAGCAAAACTCAGATTCAAATTCTACTAGGTTGTAAATTGGTCCACAGATTAATTTTGATTTAGTTAGGTCGAAAGTTCCCTGTGGTAGAGATTCCGAATCCGGGTCCAAAGAATAAGTTAGGCTAGAATTGGTGTATAAAGTAAACCAGCGCCTCTGCCATCTCTGTTAGTAAAAATTTAAACAAAAATTAAAAAACAAATTCCAAAAATTTGAAGCATTACTGGAAAAATACTATTATATAATTTGTAGTCAATACCTTTGTCCTGTATTCTGGCTTTGTATGTAAACTAGGACTCCATCCGATTGGTGCAATGAATAACCAACCCATTCGTTCCATACTTGATTCATTGTCTGATTTACTAGATCCACATTCAAACTGTAATTGACGCGAAGATAACAGGCTTGTACTAGTAGTAGGCGACTTCAGTTCCAGAGACTGTAATAAGATAAGATTCGTGTTATTGAAACAGCTTGCAACTCCGAAAAAGAATTAGTAAAGGGTGATTGCAAAATGTTCTGATTACATTTAAATAATTAACGTTTGATTACCTGGTCCGAAATGGAGCTTGTCGGTGATTTTCCGGTAATTGAGCCAGCACCACTTGAACTATTTACTAAATACAAATGCTCATCCCTAGTACTAAAACATTGAGAACATTTAGATGGATTGAAAATATTTGGACTGAATTTGGAACAGTTATTACTACTTCGCCTATCCAAAGGCATTATTGCTATAAATACAAATATGTATTAAGCAGAGGTAGATTACACAGCTTTCATGTCTAATTTAATAAATAAAAAATAATTGAAATTCTTTAATTTAAATGAATAATGAATTCCATACTGAACTTTATTATACTACACTCTATTGTCCTTCTTGACACACACACTATTTGCCTTTACATTAAAAATAATGGTAATCCACCCTTTTTGATGACCTACTTTTATATAAGTTTTATAGGTAGTAAAAGTCTATATAGACTGTATATTGTAGCCCGGCCTGTTTAGTATGTAGGTTTAGTATGTAGTAAAAAAAAATAAAGATAGGCAGGACAGGTGTGTTGTTTTGTATGCCTCCTTTTGCGTGTGTGCATTCGGGTTATTCTTGAGTTACAAGTTACACGAAATGTAGTTTATAATATAGGCTATTACATGTATCTATATGCATACTAGTCTATCTACAGACATACCTAAGAAACTAATAAGAAAAGGCAATAAGAAAAGGTCTCAAGAAAGTCCCTTGTGAAAAAGTTACGTATGGAAAGATCTTGAGACAAATCTCGGTGATGCCATCTATATCCAGAATTTCTAACACTTTCTCACCAGGAAAAATAAGCTGAAGCTTTCCAAGACACAGACACAATAATGCAATGGTGCAGGATGAATGCGTTGGTTTATGGTTATTCATTTCATAACTTTTGGTAATAAATAATTAATAGTACTGCTTGACGACGCACAACCAAATATTTTGTAAAATTATGAATTTTGTGAGATTTTCCGTCCTCTACATGCAATGTGTCTACAAGCAATGTTGTTTAAGCGCGAGTTTTTTGTGCGATCGGGGGCGAATGTTCAAGACAATCTTCGACTGCTACGACAATAGTGCGAAATTCTAAGGAGTAAATGTTTCGTTACGAGGATGTAAATAATAATTAGTATGTATATATTGGCGGAGCTTGTCTCAATTATCAATTGTCGAAATGAAATATCATTATAAAATAATATTAGGAAGACTAAAAATGCAACCAGAATGCAGTTATGATCTGATGTACAATTGAATATTTTCAAAGATTATTTACCTGGAGAAAGTCATGATTATTTGGAAATGGTCTGTCTAAAGCCAAAAATTTTGTGCAGGTCTTCGTATCGTTAGCATCTTCGTGATTGACCACAGCAGAAAACTTTGCATGCATATGACCCGCGAACCAATACTTCGGTTTTGAAGCTCGAAGCAACTCCATTAATGGCCCACTTCCCAGATGATTGCGGTTAATGTCATCCCTGAAATAAATAAGGAGCTCAAGTTGTACCCCGAAGTGAGTTGAGATTCAGAGTATTCAAAATACCAATTATTCACCTAAATTCCTCATGGTCTTCATATAATTTGGCATGATCTCCAAAACTGTGAATGTTCTTTGGCCAGTCGTGAGAGAGCATTATATCGATAGGTGTCTTGATCTATTTTAACAAACATTTTTTCAGATTTAAATTCCTACAGATCAAAGCTTTTCCAGAATCTTTGAATTTCAAACTGGTTTCGGATCTTCTCTAACACACTTACCTGCATGAGTCGAAAAACTTCAAGTGCCCTGTAGTGAAAAACACTCACATTTTCATATTCAGAATACGGTACGTACTCGGGTCTTCCCTTTGCAAAGTCGAAACCCTGGTAAAAATCGAAATGAATCAATATTAAATTACATGTGAGGAGTGCACTCAGAATTCGGGAATTTTGTGATTTAATTTAACATTATATATTCCGGATATTCCGCCGATTCGAATTGAACCAAAGTTAATGATTCCAGCATAACCCAAGTAGTAAATGTTCGGAGCGACCCATCCACCGTACGGCAGTTCTTGCAGAAAATTTGATGCTTCATGATTTCCTCCAATGAAAATAGTTGTAATCGGAGCCTTTTTTTCACCGGAATAGTATCTGTGTGTGTAGAAATGCATAGCAACCTCAGAAACGAATATGAACGAGAAATTAAGGATAATTATGGCTATGGATGTCCTATCCTGATTTACCTGTGAAAATCGTACAATTTTCTTGGAATCTCAAATTCCCGTCCACGTTCTTTACGTGACAACTTCATACAGAGCAGATCCGTGGAGTTTCGAACACCTTGGAAGTCGCCACAACAAATCAGTAGAGAAACCTTGATCTTTCGAACCTCTTCGATCTCTTTCACTGTTTCGTAAATCGTATCCAAAACTCCATGAGAGCACCCAAGGACAGCAATGTACGTTTTCTCCGCGGCTTCTGCTTCACTCGTCATAATTCTGTATTATATCCTCCTTGAATAATTCAAATCACTTTATACTTACCGTTAATTTTTATAAGTTATGACCTGGTTCTGCAAAATCTTTTTATGCCGGATAAGATTGGCGCCACAAGCAATTCTGCAATCACAGACGACGACGGCAGTCAAAAGACAAAACCATACACACGAGTAAATCCACGAGTAATTCTCTCATTGACTGACGCGTTTAGTTGGCATTTCAGATGTGCACTTGTTTATATTTTTTGGCAGACTGACTCACAGGAAACGAATACAGGCAAAAAGATAAACTACCAGTGCGAATTGTGATATTCTTCGAAACAAAAACAAACTAGCTGCTGCATACAGACCCTGACCTAATCTACAATTAATTAGATTACTAGATAAGATGAAAACACTTTCATTCAGCCTGATTGTAATCTTTCTCATTAATTATTATTATCTATGCCCTTATTGTTCCAATTGTCGAACCTATTCATTTCCAGTGAACACATAGTCAAACTTAAACTTTGGTTTGGAATATCTGTTAAGTACCTATGTATTTTTTAAAACCTTAAAACATACACTAAGTCGGTTTTAATATGTAATGTAAATTTGTAAATTAATAGTGATGACAATAACCAGATGCCTTGTCACGCAGCGTACGCTTGAATAAAATGTGTCATTCAAAATCAAAACCAAATTATTTACATTATCCATCCACTGTGTTTGTCGCGCTATACATAGAGGAGAATGCTCTCGTGCGCCGCGCATGCGGCTCACGTGCACTTTAGCTGCACGCATAGGCGTCGAGCATAATAATTATCAAAACTGTTATATTTGAATCTTGTTTAATGCTCGAAGCAATATTTGGTCTAACAATCATTTTTCGAAATTTTGAATCCAACGGTAGTTAAAACGAAAAAAAAACACAGAGAAAATGGCATACAGCTCTGTGTATTAGCATGAGAAAAAAACTCATTTAGTACCCCCGGTCAACTCAATGCTTTTAGGCCCGACTTTTCGGTCTTTAGGCGTTCGTCCATGATATAATATTTCTGAAACATGATAACGAGATGAGTAGTAAATACTCGTTAACAAACTCGTATCAACATCAACATGTAAAGCGACCGCAAAAGGTACAGTATACCTAAATAGAGGGAAAAGATGCTCATATTTTCTGGAAGTTTGGGGATTATTTTTAGGTTTCTAGTCCACTTCCAGGGCAAGTCATATTGAAGTTGTGCACACAAAACCTACCTATCTACCTACAATGCATAGGATCAAACCTAATGACCTTCCAATAATGTTAATCTATTGTTCAAGGTTTTTTTTGTACAAAAATCGCAGCGCAAAGCGCAGGTACATAAAACCTTGCATTTGACTTTGATTTGACTCAATTCAAGGTTGCAGCTTGTAGCTCAGCAGCAGAACGAGCTGTAACTTGGCTGTAACACCTACATACATATGTGCAAGAAATGCGGGAGTAAACATTTCCATGAATCTCACCTCGGATGACTCACGCTTTTAGTATTTTTCTGTATTGTATCATTCTGTGTTTTGGTTTCGTGTGACGTGTTCTTTACACAGAACTCGAGAACTCAAACGTCAGATAAGTACACCGGAAACGTTAACTAGGCATCGTCCGTCCCCGTTGTTGTTGCCAGTAGTACAGTCACAGTCAACAGTTGGTTATGTCCCAGTCTGTTTTTGTGTGTCGAAGAGACAAGTCACCAGTTTAAGTGGTGGTTATAACCGTACAAACAACAGCTGACATCAAAACGTTACAGCGAGGAGTACTCGAAATAATTTACGAATACTGAATTTCAGAATTTCATACGGACACTCACACGCCGTACAACAGTAACCTACCACTTGCAACATAACTTCTACTTGGTAACTATTTTTAATGTATTTTACCATTTGTCTTTTGTAATTAGATTATAGAAAAATCAGATTAAAAATCACCAAAACATCAAATCAGATTAGACAGTGCATTGAATAATCGACGCCGAGGCACTTTGATTTGACATTTGACAAGAATTTTGTTAAATCGTCGCATTATCCATTACTCTGTAGCATAGCAGCTGACAGGCAGCAGGTTGTATGTATTACCGATTGTGGGACTGAATAGCCGCTATTTGGTTATTTTTGCAGTTTTTAACCGACAACCGAAAATTTAGTAAAGCTTGAAACTCAAATTTTAGATTGTGACGACAGTAACTGTGGGATTGGGGTTGGCGTGAGAATTAGTAATCAATTACAAGAGCATTTGTTTTGTTTTCTAATCGAAACTGAAGCAGTGTATTGTACATTTGATAATTCCGTTGTCAGTCTCCAGTCTCCCATATCCAGCGGCTTTATCAGCTCTGTTCGTTAATATCCATTGATACACTGACAACTTTATCTGGTGATGAGTATGCTTATTAGTCATACATTACATAACCCGATGATAATAGCACTTAATTTTAAAAGGTCTCTGTTTGCTGTAATCGAACTCAATTTTTCACAACCGCCCCTCGAGTTACCAATTGCCAGTGAGTGACGCTCTTGAAAAGTTGACTTCGTTCACTTATAGCTTCTATTAAAACATATTTTTATTGATCTAGTTATTCCGGAGGAAGAATTTACAGAGAGAGAACTAAGAATTCGACAATCAATAATTAATCCGCCATCATGTTTGCAAATGCATTTGGCAATCACGAGAAAGTGGAGTGTGGTCTGATTTGCTTCCCAAAACGAAAGCCAGATGACTATACCCCACCAGCCCCTGAGCCAGTTCCTTTGGAATCCGTGAGTATTCTGGCCTCTGTGGTCCATGCCGTGGCCCAAGTGGAGTTGACTCAGGTCTTCGTCAACAAGGAAGAGCAGCCTATCGAAGCCATTTATTTCTTCCCAGTGGATTCCAATGGAGGAGTCACACATTTCCATGCTGAACTCGAAGGTCGAACCATTAAGGTTAGGATTCACCCATATATATCGTCATAATCAAATAATGAGACTGGAGATTTTAGCACAATTTTCTAAATATGTACGTTGCTGTTACCATTTCAGGGAACTGTAAAGCCACAAGAAGAAGCCAAGGCGCAATACGAGAAGGCAATTAGTGAGAATCAAACGGCATTTCTAGTTGATTCAAACAAGCCGGATATATTTAAGGTAAGTATAACGAAATAAGGAATTTTTAGTATTCTTTCTTTGTCTTGGAAAACATTCAGATTGCTTAATACTCGATTCTTTCGACGCAGGTTCGGATTGGGTTCCTCAAACCGGGTTCCAAAGTCAAGGTGGTTATTGGCTACGTCACGGAAGTGAAGAATGAGAAGGGCTCTAATGCACAAAGATTTTTCATTCCAACAACTGTCGCCCCACGATACGTTCCACCAGGAGACACGGATGAAAAATCCATCGACCTGAAGAACATGAAATTCTCTGAGTACGTGGTTACTTTATAATTCTATACTTTCTACTTTGGAGAATTTTATACATGCATAATAATAATTATCGTTTTTATTAAATGCAGAACCTCTCCGGCACCCCTTACAATCACGGTGAATGTTTCCATGCAAAGTGGTATCAAATCTCTTGAGAGCCCAACGCATCAAGTCACAGTTACCGAGAAAGCTGTCATCCCAGAGAAACCGAAATGGACACGTGCAATCGTTAATTTGACGGGTAAAACTACGGATATGGATCGGGATTTCGTTCTCTTGATTACACCGGATGAAATTCATGCACCGCGGCTTTATGTTGAGGTGAGTTTGTAGATGGCACAAGTCAGAATTTGAATATTTGACAAAAATCGAGACATCGTAATTTCTATGAAGGGAAGAATACAGTGCAGTGTCAGCCTTCAAGTTCAGTAGCTAAAGCTAAGCACCACACTTATGCATTGCACTTTGGTATTTGTTTCAGGAATTCGAAAAATCTACGGCGTTGATGGCACACCTAATTCCAAGCTTCAATCTGGAAGATCAAAAAGTGGAACTAATATTTATTTTGGATCGCTCGGGGTCAATGATGGGTCAAAGCATTGATTTGGCTAAGAAAGCTCTGACGGTATGTAAAAGATCAGCTAGGGTACAAAATGTTGTAGTGCTAACCTAACAGTATCTAATATTATTCAAAAATAAAATGGTAATTTCGTTATATATTTTTAATTCCATGATTTTGAAATCACTTTTACACAAAATGAAGTGCAGTTTACGAAGTTTCGCATCATAATTAAGAATCAAGGCGTTTAAAAATGGTTTTTCGTTTTTTATAGTTGTTCCTTCATTCGGCTCCTGTCGAGTGCTACTTCAACATTGTCGGATTTGGTAGCTCGTTTGAGTTTTTATTTCCAGAAAGTGTCAAATATGAGGACGACAGTTTGAAGAAGGCAATTTTGCATGCGACATGTATGTACTAGTGTGTCTGTTTTTATAAAATAAAATAATCGGTTTTACTTGCCGTGGACGTGATAATCCATAAAATTATATTTTTAGCCTTACAAGCGAACTTGGGAGGGACGGAACTCTTGCAGCCATTGAAGGAAGTATTTAATAAACCTCTTGTTCCTGGATATTTGAGACAAATATTCGTCCTTACTGACGGAGAGGTAAATTGCAATAATCTTTTATTACCTCTTTTTCTATGCGTGTTCACAAGCCTTAATATATTGATGAGTAAAATTATTCCTTCAGATCTCCAATACGGATGCTGTTCTTGGATTGACGAAAGCCAACGCACATTTGGGTAGACTTTTTTCTATTGGAATTGGAGATGGTTGTTCTCACCATCTCGTGGAAGGATTAGCAGAAGCTGGTGGTGGAACCTCAAGCTTTGTCACCTACAATGAGTCTATTAATTCCAAGATTCTTCAACAACTGAAGAATGCCATACAACCATCGCTGTCAGGTAATACCGAGTAACGAGACATAAAATCCTGGCCAACAACGCCCTAATGAATTCATATTATTAACCATGAAATAATTTCAACAGAGGTTCGAATCGAATGGATTGGAGTGTCTGAACCCGAACCCGTTCAACCCAAAGTTCCCAAGCTAAACACGGAGAAGACACTGCTTGGATATGGAAAGCCTATCGAAACTCCTCTAGACGTCGAAACCAAAGATCTTTTCAACCAAGTTCCTGAAAAAATTCCTCCGATTTACGATGGTACTCAGCTCTTGGTATTTGGACTATTTGAGAGTTCATTGCCCACCGGAGTTCGCATAACTGCTGAATCACCCGATGGCCCGCTCTCAATTGAAGTCCAGGTAAATGAAGTAACAATAACCTGGTTTAATGGACTATGGGCAGTTTTTAGTGAAGACGTTTCTAAATCTAAAATGCATTTTAATTCTTCAACAGTTGGATCCACTCAACAATTTGGGATCTACTGGAATGATGCACAAGTTGGCAGCCATCAAGCTTCTGCGTGAATTGGAAATGAAAATAAATGGTCTGAGTACAGCGTTTTCTGGAAACGACGATTCTGCTACAACTACACTGAAAAAGAAAATAATTGCTATTTCTATTCAACATGGTAAGCTAACGGGGAAAATAATCTTAATCGAAGCATGGAATGCATATAATACCTACCACTACGCACTAACATTTTTTATGTACTATTTTAGGAATTTCATCCAAGTACACCTCATTTGTTACCGTGGATTCCGAGGGCAGCCAGTCCGCCAATGAGAATTGGGCCATGCAAACTCGACATGTTCCTTCGCAATTTGCTCATGGCTGGCACGGCGGTTCTGTTTTGCGGGCAATGGCTATGCCTTTTTCCATGCCTGCTGTAATGTGTGGCGGTGGCGGTGGCGTTGGTTTACCTGGCCAGGGTGTGCAAATGAATTATTTCAGCGCTGCTCCAACGATCCCTAGTGCCATGTTCGGTTCAGCCCCAGTGGCAAAATGTCGCTCTCGCACCAAGAGGTGCGCGAAAATGGCGGAAACTGTTTGCGATTCTGGTATTGATCAGCAGTACAACACCAGTTTTTCTTTTGGTGCTTCAATTCCAAACCAAGTATCGGAACAAGCTTTTGGTACACCAAGCGTCGTGACAGCAACACCCGAAGATCATCTTCACTCAATCGTCTCCACCCAGTCGTTCAATGGTTCGTTCCCTTTGAACGAAGCATTTGCCAAATTGATCGGTCAAACATTGGAAGTTTTACAGAAAGGTTTGTATTTGTTATTGTTATGCTACAAAATTAGGAAGATAAAGCTAAAAATTATATGTAGATTACTTATTAATTTAATTTCTTCTGAATATATTTCACTTTCCAGAAGCTAAACAGCATGGTATCGATGAAACGGCATTCGCAACAGCTCTTGCTCTGGCATATTTCTCACACAAATTGAAGGAACTGAAGGATTCCTGGGAATTAGTGGAAGTGAAGGCGAAGAAATGGTTGGTCAAGAGTTTTTCAGAAAATTATGCTACCGTTCTGACGGCGGCTGAGAACTTTGTTCTGAGTGTAGCCTAGCGTTCCAGTCAATCACTACAGCGGAAACAATCTGATTATAGTCGCTTCGTGTAACAGAATTAAGCAAGCCTTCCATGCTAGTATTATGATGACTACAGAATCTGTAATTGCTTTAGATGTGATGTATGCACATGACTTATTCCGATTAAGTACTATCGGTGCTTGAGATATATGTGGATTTGTTATTCATAAATTATGTTCAAGCTACCTAATACTATTTATTCTACGCATATCCTAATCCTTTATTTACTTATGAAGTTCAAATGCTCTTCCCGCTCTTGCTATTTTCAGACAGATGTACTTGTACTGCTTATCTGCGCGTATTATGACTAATAAAATATATGAATTGAAAATAAGTTACTTATTTCATCAACACTGAGTTTGTCGATAATGTAATTTTGGTAATCCGTGCGTGGGTACTATTGTTGTAACCGCAGTTCCTATATGCAATAGAATAGCTGGCAGACGTGGGCAATGGGTTGAAGCTAAGAAATTAGTTTAGGTTAGTTAAAAAAACAATCGAATTCTAGACAGGATAAATACTCCACACTTCAAGGATTCCGTCCTGGGCGGAATTGGGAATCGGCAGTCCAGATAACCACTGCTCCAGAGAATTACGGTACCTACATGTGCATGGGCATTTTGACCCATTATCGATCGGGTCAAATATTTTTCCTGACTCTGGAAACTTTTGTGGGGCTAATTGTTAGAACAGATCCTGGCCTCGAACTTTGACCATATATGTCAAAGTTCAGTCTTGAGATCAGGTGTCGCGGACGGTTATTCTCATGTCGAAATCCTTTTTTGGGCAAAATGGGGGCAAAATTCCCAAAACAGCTTAAACTGAAACACACCTAAAACCCGGCACGTTTGACTTTTTGACGTTTCGAGTGGTCACAGGGCTGTCTCGAGCACTCTTGACAAGGACCATGTCATTTTCGCGGTTGGGCGACTCTTCAACATTAAAAATTTCTTCATCTGAGACAAGGATCATTTTAACCCTTTCAACAGCGTACTGGCGGGGAAGGCCTTTTGGTTTTTTTACCCTAGCTTCCCCCTGGGGTAATGTAAACATGTGGCGCATACATCTTATCAAAGTATTGAGTCCCTGGTCCAGTTCCAATGCTTGGACGGGTGGCACTTAGCGATATCTTGAGCGGCACGGCCAATTTCTGCTGGATTCCGCCGTATGCGGGATTTTAGCGCGGCATAGAGTCCACGCTGAGCTCTGACGGCCACATTTTGACCGATTATCAGTACTGCTGGTGCTGGTCTCCTTTAAGCGTTTGAGGGTCCTACAGACCAAAGTTTTGTTGACCTGAGTATCCTGTTGATGTCAGCTAGTGACTTGCCATTTTGGAATAGGAGTAGGATGGCCGTTTTCCTAGCTTACAGGTCACTGTGTTGACCCATATTTTGAGTTTAAAAACTAGAAAAAATTGGTCCCTTGACAAAAAAGTACGAGGGTTTCGAATCCTGTAGCAGATTTGAGTTTGAAGATGACGCCTTTTGGCGGGCTGGTAACAGAACTTATGACCAACCAGTAAATAGTCATCGCTTGCTCCCAGACTGTCAGGACTTGTGCTCTTCTGCTCTCCGTACGAGACGGTATTAGTCTGTTCCCACACCCCACTGCACACTTCCAGACACGGCTCAGGGAGGGAGAGGAGTGTGGTTTGAAATTTCAGCCGCATAGGCAATGTATTATTGCATCAAATTACAGTATTTCTAAGCCGCCGGGGGCCGCAAATACTGATTGTTTTCTATTGATTGACGGTGACCTGACCCTGAGCTGTCTGTGTGACCCTTTCTACAAACATTGACAATTTTATTAGCTTGTCAGGATTACACTATGTGGGTGTGGTCTAAGCGGTAACCTTGTTCTGCAAAAGTAAACGCTAATATTCGAACGTTGAACGTAAGTTATATTAAATATTGTTGAATGTATGTTGACTGTCAACTGTACTCTTGACGTTGAACTTATGACTTTAATAGCCATTATCAAATAAGAATTAAGTTCAAAAGTTATAGATGACAGATGTAATGTTAAATGTAAAGCATAGTTCATAATCAGTAATCTAATTGATCGTGGCTTGTCGTCGTCAAGTTTGAAGTTATTATCAATTATGCATTATTACTTATTATGTATTAGCTTTCATATCACACGCCACACGTCCAACGTCTGATTTTTTCATTAGTCGAACGAACCTTCCCATTTAATTGTTAATGAACAATGACAAAATGTACTGTATGTATTAACATTTATGTAATACGTGACTGACAGAGGGTTGTAGGTTGCACGTCGTATCGTAGTAACTCAAAATTTGCAATATGTTTTACAGATTCGACGAAACGTATCGTGACAGTTGACCGTCAAAATGGACCAATGGATGAAAAAGAACGTTGGGCGAATCTTAAGTTCTATGAGGCCACTGAGATCATTGCTCAATTTGATCCAGTTCGAACATGGTTGACGAAGAATTTTAAAAAGGTATGTTTTAGCAAGTAGTAATGGCACTTTTCACATTCACATTGACCACGCAGAAAGAGAGTATTTACAGGTTTGAGGTTAGGTAAGGTTGTCTATCCATCTTCAAACATGTTTCATACAGTTTCATGTTTTTGTGTTTGTTAGTACGTTCAAGGCGATCAGCCAACAAACAAGATTCTGAGTACGCTAGTTGTCCAGCTTTGGCAATTCCAAGAAGACCATTTCGGTGAAACGGCTACTAAGAAAGCTATAACACGAATTCCGGTGAGAAAAAAATACGATAAATTCTCATGAGAAAATAACTGTATTTTTACAGCGCAGAAATTATTAATTCATTGCAATTACTCTTTCAGACAAAGCTTTTCTTGGATTTTAAAACTGGAGGTGGACTATGTCAAATCCTTGGAGCTGTGTACAAGTTCAAGAGTGACCAAGGATGGCGTCGTTTTGATCTGCAGGTAACACTCGATTTCGTTTTCGATACTGTTCTTTTGATTTGATGTCCACTGGAAACTAAATTTTCACGATTTCCTTGTCTAATTCAATAATTAGGCTCCAAATAAAGTTGGTCGAATAATAGAAATGTTTCTAACGATCGAGACTGCACTTTGTACATCAAAATGCTGGATTCAACCCAACATCTACTTCACTCCAAGTTGTCAAGTTAGGGACAAGGGCCCAAATACAAGGAAATTGCGAAACGCCACAAAGGCACTGTTATTGAAGATGAGGATTCTGCAACTCACATCATCTATCCTTCATGCGACTCACAGGACGAAGAAGTTGCTCGTCCCGTTATGAAGAAAGATCGAAACGTACTCCTTCACTGGTGAGTTTCGTTGGCCAGTTGCCAGTATTCATCCTTGATGTCAAGGTTCAAAGTTCACACTTAACTTAACAGTGTTACTTCTTAACAGTGTTACTCGAAATAGGTGTTACCTACCGGATAACGTGACAGTTGGATTGCAGCCGACCTTTCGAGCATTGACAAGGAACCACCAGAAGACATGTATTTTTTCCCAAAAGAGCATGTTTGGCGCATTACAGCAAACTGGCTCACTGACACAGATCAGTACAATGAATGGATGAATGAAGAAGACTACGAAGTTAATAAACACGGAAAGAAAAAAACCCATGAACTCCAAATCTCAGCTGAAGACTTGGATGACCTAGCAAGTCAAGAAACCCCTGTATCAACTCCCGGAGATCGTGCTTCTGCTACAGCTGGCAAGAAAGTTGGACGAGATTAAAGACGTCGGTCCCCATCTCCAGCACCTAAAAACTCTAAACGAGCCAAGAAAGGCTCTAATGCAGGAACTACTCCTGCTAAGAAAGGAGCTGGACCATCCAAAGTTGTTGATGAAGAAAATTATTCACGTTATTTTGATGATACACCAGCTGAAACGAATTTGGTTGAAATTCCATTGCATACCAACAATCAGCCAGTAAACAAGGTAATACAACTTCTAAGCGAAGAATAAACACATACTGCTTTAATTTTTTGGTTCTATTAATAATAAGTAACAATTCTAATTTTTTTGTAATGTTTAATGTTGAATTGGCTAGAGTTTTTTAACTCTTCGGCCAGACGACTCGGTTTTTTGGGTTCACATATAAACGGGTCACGCCAGTGTTTTTTTCAAATACAATGCAATGCAACTTTCATTTCATTTCCATGTTCATGTATGTATGTTACAAGGGAGGGAGTGTTTCAGGTAATGGAAATAGCCGCTCCCTCACTCATAGGATGGCACATT
>JAQFYT010001253.1:0-17557 GCA_034694925.1 Ceratophysella denticulata
TCGGTAGGGTTTTCAGAGAGCTGGCGAAAAATTTCGCCAGACAAAAAATGAAATTTTCTCCCGGAACGGCCAACCTTTAACCGTATCGTGAATCATGTGCTGATCTGGGAATGTGATATATCAATCGAAAGGTATCGACACGAAAATTCTGAAAATGCTTATCATATTGGAAATTACTTGCGCGATTCCTAGAGCGGCGGCTTTTAGTGGCGGTTTTTTGAGCGACAAATATCAATTGAGTGTCGCTGTAATACTGAATAAGTACTGATCTCTTTGATTCCTAAAATACCGTAAATTCTTATACTATTAAATTCTTTGCGTTGTATGGTTTGGGGTTTTAGTTAACTTGCGGAAAAAGGATGCTTTTTTTGAGTTATCATGGTAATTTCTGGCCCTGAGTGCCATGAGTTACTCACTGAGGTTTTCAAGTATAGTTTTGTTGCGTGTGTAGCAAATTTTTAAAATAATTTTTGCAATGATTAATTTAGTGAGGCCAGTCATAGTGGCTCCGACACTGATCTAGTTTATGAGTATGTGATATGAGGAAAGACATGGTGAGTAACGAAATTGATTACCGTTCAGTTATTTAATTACGTCTTGTCATTAAAACGCATGGAATAGAAAAAAGCTGAATTGGTGTATTATTTATCAATCAATCTTGGGTATTAGCAAAGTATATAGCAAATTGCAATTCAGTACAGCACGTAATGCATGCACTATTCCCGATTCTTAGCGTATCCTAACCTTACCTAGCATATTGCTTAACAGGCAGAAGGTTAAATTCGGAAATTCATGTGCGATCACCGAGTCGTATTTCTGCTTTGTCTGCTGAAAACCTTGTGTCAACAACTAACGGTTGTCCATTTAATTGATATAAATATAAATATAGTGCATGGCGCAGTGACTCTGAAGTGACAAACCTGACAAAGATGAGATAATGCTGCGTGGGCGTGGGTAAGAATCTACTCAGTACGTACTGGAAATCATGTCAAGGTTATAGATGTGCATCAGCTTCAGCTCCCATCCCACACTTTACCTTGGCTTATTGCTTTCGCTTCATGACATATTCCATTGTTTTCAGGAAAAGGGAAACTGGTTTTAGTTTTCATTTTCATCTCAAGAACCCACAAACACAATCTTGTTGTTATTATTTTCAAAATGTTGACAAACTACAGAGTCTATTTTTATGATAATTTGAAATTTGAATGACAGGGACCCTCGGCTTTTCCATGTATCCACCACTCAAGGGCAAAGGTGTACAGTGTACATGGTGAGAGTTTTGGACGCTGGACGCTATTCAATATTATTTTAGGGAAAGCTTTTAACCTTCACGTAATTTCCATTTAGATGTTTCAAAAATTTAAATTGTTTTTGTTTTAAAAAAAAAAGTATGGACAACCCTTTATTCAGGCTTTCTTACTTTTAAATATCTACTTGCGCCATACGCATACGCCTAGCTCTATGATGATGTAATTGTTTTTTATTTATTTCTGAAAATACACATCGCATATACAAGTAGCAAAATAAACGTGTAAAATTAATAAAAATATATCATTTAATTTTCCACCAATTTTGTAGAAAACTTAAGGATGAAATGTTTGGCTATTTTCGCCAACTTTATTTTCGCCACTTTGACGACCAATCTAGTCACATTAGCTTTGGTAGGAATTTAAATATTTTATTTTCACTTTCACAAAAATTAGTGTTTCTTTAATACGGCAAAATGTAGATTTTATTTATTGGTTAATTTGAAATTACACAAATTTTAGAGTTACCGTTGGTGGTACCATTGTCGTATGCGTTCTACAGATTCTTATAACTTTGTTCTTTGGGTTAGGTTCTAAAATCTCAGGGATTAAATTGGAGGCCTATAGCCTCGACTTTTGTGAATCTAAGCTGATATAACTGTATTATAACCTAACATAACCAAAGTTATAAAACTCTCAAGAAACGCAGTAGGTAGATCGCATATGACAATGGTACTACTTTAATTCAATACACACGCTATTTGGTCGATTGTTTAATCATTCTACTAGTGTATTCAATATTCAATCTAAAGGTAGGATTGCAAATGGAGTAACTATTGATTGATTGATTGATTTGACGATTAGCTCTACAACACACACACATAAGAATTGCCGCTTCAATACTTCAATATTACAGATCCAGATTCACGATTAATTGACTCTAAAGATTAAATCAACTTATTACATAGAAGCCTGTTATAAATAGAGTATACCAATCTCAGGCCCGGTTTCTTAAGATTCAGAGTGTTGTTTTGTCATTACTCCATTTACGACTATACGAACGAAGCATAGGCGATGAGGGATGAATGGAAATGAAGGCTAAGTTCCTTACAAGTTATATTATAGCTATCTAAAAGGTTATATATTAGGTAGGTATGTGCTAAGAGAAAGTGAAAACGAGTTCTCTCTTTCTCATGTTCTCAACAATAATGGGGAGATCTACCCACACGTACTTGAGATGTTATGAATAGAAATACACGTCAAACTACTATAGCCTAAAATTCATCACAAAAATTCAATACAATGCAGTATGAAGTATATCAATCTCAAGAGGCTCTTGAGTAACTGATGTTAGGTTAGGTTCCAAAAGGTTATAGATTATTATAATTAAGGACAGGTTAGGTTATGCTATGTTCCTAACCTAGCATACGCTTCTGGAACCTAACCGAACAAATGCTTTTGGAACCTAACCTAACAGATGAGTTTAACGACTCTATAAAACGCTGTGACTCCGCATAGAACCCGAATCAATATTTTAATGACCTAATTTAAACAAGTCTCGGACCAATCTTTTTGGCAAGTTTTGTCCTTAAAAAATTGAAGTTTTAAGGCTGTTCATTGATTTTATTGCAATTAGTTACGTGATTTATTCTAAGAAAGGTTAGATTAAGTGTATTCAGATTAGGTTAGGTTTAAAAAGCCGAAAAAAGATGAAAAAGTCGTTTTTTTAGAACAAAATTTGCCAAAAAATTTAGGCCAAAACTTGTTTAAATTAGCCCACTTAAATTGACACCCATTGAACACAGTGAACATTATCGTGTGTGCCTCCGGGTATAGAACAAATATCGCTCTCATTAAATACACCACGGATCAGAAAACTATTGTGGACTTGTATTGGATTCAAATGTTCAAATGTTAGATCCAAATGTTGGATTCAAATGGATTTAAAAATCAATAATAAACGGTGTACATGTAAACTGGAATGAATGCCACGAGCCGCGTGGGAGTTAAAGGCTGTCGATCGCACAAGCAATGGGATCCCGTAATTCATTATGTACTCATGTTACTAGCAGAAATTGCAAGCTGCATTTTGACATGACAAGAGAAAACGGCACAGTCCAAACAAATCACGTCTCAAGAATTGATTTACAATTTAGCATGTTGGTATAAGCCATCTATCTACCTACTTCAAGATTTGCTATTAGGAAATATACACGAGGGACACTGGTTACTGGTTAAAATGGGCGATCTCACCTTCCGCTAATATACTTGGAAGGAACTGTGTCTTAAGCCTTATAATGCATTATAGTAAAATTTTTAACAGATAAGCTACAAAATTGGACTATTTAAACACGCAAAACACATACGACTTAGAATTTGGAATATAGATACAAAATCTACCCGTGTGAACTCTACAATACTTTCAACACTTTTAATTTTAAGTGAAGTGGGCTGGTTAAAGTCAAGATAATATGCAAATCATTAGCATAAAGTGCAGATTGACATAGGTTTCCCTATGTGTATTACGAAAAGACTTGCGTTTCAGTAGCACTTGAGATTTGTAAATACAAATGGAAGATGTGATGCAAAATGCAGACAACAGGGCCATTGCCTTGAGTGCATTACATTATAGGGTATTCCATTTGTCTCAGGTCCTCCTCCTATTGTTGATTGTGTCAAAAGTAGTCGGAAGACTATTAGCTAAATACGTGTACTGGGACAGACCACATATATTATGCATATATTATGCATATGGTTTTGTTTCTACCTTTAAAACAAAGACTAAGCAATTCCAATCTTAGGTGTGGTCAAATTTGCATGCGTTTCTTGTAATCTCATTTTTTCAGTGGTGCAAACCAATGGTCTAATTCTAATTGGTAAACATGTTTACACATTCAGCTTTTTGATTTTAACAATTTATCTCGATCAGATTTTAATAAACCTTTTAATCATGTGAGCAAACAGTAAATCTGTGTTTCCTGGTTAGTATTTATTAGAATAATTAGCTACATATACGAAAATACTAAAATTGTAAACCCGTTTCTTCGTACAAATGCAACATACCAACTAAATCGAACTTCAATTTCAATCTGAAATCCCAACCTGGCCGGGTGACTAAAAATATTACGATACGACCTGACAGCAACCCTAAAACGGGTTGAAAGTGTTTACGAGGACCGCAAATGACGATTTAAAAAAATATGTTAATTTTGCACCAAATACCGGAATGGTGTAAATGCGTTCATACTTTCGACCTAACTTAACTTAACATAACTATTACCACTGGGTTAGGGTTAAGGCTTGAAAAATATTTATTTTTCCCGTTTTTAAAAACTGTACGCATTACGACACAAGCCACCCATCTAAACTTTAGTATGACACATCTCTCTTATAGCACTGTATTCCAAAACAACTTATCGGCATTAATTCTGTGAACAGTCAAGCGAAGAATTGACATATCTTGCTAGAATAAAACAAAGTCGTTCGTAAATAATTGTAACTGTTAAAGTGCGTAGATAGGTGCCAGCCTCAAATTCCGTATTCATTTCCTTGTTCTAGTTCCTGAAGTGGACTCAAGCGTTGAGATTGGACGAAAAATAATAATTGTTGTACCATGTGCTTCAGGAATCAGACTAGGTAACTTTTTACATAATAAACAATTGGTACAATTTTGGATTTTGGAACAACCTATGAAAAACTAGTGTAATTTAATTTACATTAGTTGTTTACCTATTTTAAGATCAGAACCCGAAGAAAGGCACACAATTAAAGGGAGCGATGGTTTCCATCAAAGTCTGTCAGGCCTTGAAGGCATATATCGGACTATAAACCCTAGGTACCCATTTTTTTAAAGGCAATGTCCGAAATATACGTTTGATAGGCGGAATACTCAAAACCCAACCTAACATAACTACCTAATTTAATCACGATTTATGAGTGTATTTTGGTCAAGCTAGAGCGATGATATCAATGTCTAATTGTAATATTTTTAATAGATATTATTTCGGGTTGTGGTCGATATTTTTATATTTCGTCCAATAGGTCTCGGATTCTGATAACAGATACAAGCATCAAGAAAAGATGGAATTTGAAGACACCGATAATCTGTATTTAGCTAGAATTATTTAAACGCGATATATTAAAAATCCATCCGGCGTTTAGATGCCGTTTCTGATCAATCCGATAAAATGTTTAGTCTGTCATTTATAATAATTATAATTTAATGCTCTTTTGTTTGTTTCATGCTAAAGCTTCATTTCCATATTTCTCACATAAAAATTAACTCATTGTTACACTTCCCATAATAAATATCTGAGAAAAAATGCGTTGGTTAATGTGCACGCCGAATCTGAAATCTCAGTACGAGGCTGTACTGTACTGTAGGTACTGCTATCTAAAAGTACTTTACAATACTCCACGTTTAGTAGTTCAGATTCAGAATCAGAAGGTCAGAGATACAACGATACAAACTGAAATTGTGATAATCGTAATCGTGAGTCGTGATTCTCGTACCCTATATTTTAAGTTCAAAAACTTCACTTTGGTTTTTGTTAAAGTAACAATTAAATTAGATATTCACGGTGGTATTTATTATTCACACTTGACACGGCGTGGGTAAACTTCCATTGGAATAGTAGTGCATTCCCACTTGCCATTGACACGCTTAATTTATATACCCACGCAGTCCCTTTTTAGACCAGAAGGGTCTTATGGGATAATTCTCCGCAGGTTTGTCATAGTTTCTGGTCCCAAGCTGCTGTCAAGCAGGTTATAATTTATAAATTAATTACTATGACACACAAAGGCTCCGTAAATGTCTGTCTATTCTATTTCGGACAATGGGACACGTGTCTCCGTTATAGTAATTAGTGATTTTGAGAGTTAGTTAGCTCTCTCGTGCCTGTCTTAAATACGTGGGAAGTTTTCTTGGTCAAAATTGTTACGCTTGGTTTAATTTAAAAAAATCAAATTGAAATGAGCTATGTATACATATCTGTGAAACATTGTGTGCGTATTCACGATATACGATACATGCTTAAGCTAACTTTAAGAGAAATCATTGAAACGGTTTGCGGTCTGTATTTACTGATTAGGAAGCTTGATTCTACCACCAAATGTAGACCAGCACTTTTATTAAACTTTTATTTTTTCACACGTATAAACAATTCAAAAAGTACTTCAGTTGAATATCATCTAATTACATACATAGAGACAGAGAGAAGATGCCCATGCCCATATACGAAAACGCTTGAACTGAACATTGAAATAACAGTAGCAAATGTAATTAGATGAGAGCCCAATCCTTTAAGCCTCTCACTCTCACATCCTTATCGGCCCCAAAAATCAACCAATCTGATCAAAAGATCTATAATCCAAAAGCGTCTTCTGCCAGGTAACTAAACCATAAATCATTTACAGTATTTTTTTATGTGTGTTCAAGTAAGAGATCTTCTTCAGGCAAAACAAAAAAATATAACTTAGTTTATAGTCTCATGCTCAGACTACTGACTTGACTTCAATGTTCACTCAATTGCAACTTGTAACTTAACTACGGCAATTTCGGAAAATGTTCGCACGTACAATTACAATATGCTGGTATGTAGCGTAAACATGCATTTTATTGTATAGAACCATACCAGGTTGAATCCAACAGTGAGAATTAGGTACAAAATTAAACATTCCAGTTACATATGTTAGAATTCAAGCCCGAAATAGCCCATGGTCGAAATTTAAAAATGACCACTGCCCGATATTAGCCCGATACTGCCCGATATATATCTTTCAATTAGACTGAGCTCCAAATTAATTGTTTCATAATTCATAACCTAACCTTAGTTATCCGAGCTAAATGTACCCATTTTAACAATGTTAAGTTAGCCATCTTAATATACTGCTGAAGCTAAGAAAAATTAGCAAAATTTGTTCAATAAAATACAATTACCGGATAAATCATCATTCTAACCTAACCTAAACTAATAAATACGCTCCTCAATTGTGATTAAATTAACCTATACTATGTTAGGGTGGGTTTTCGCGTATTCCGTTTTACTCATAAATTTGTGATTAAATTAGGTTATATTATGTTATTTGTTTGGTTAGATTTTTGAAACAGTATATACCGTAAACAATTTGCATATCGGGCAAAGCTTGCACGCCTGAATAGTTGAATTTTCAAGAAATTATTAGCTAGGTGCGCTAGGTGGTAATTAATTAAGTAGTATCATAATAATTAGAAGCCATTAACTAATTAATGGAATAGTCAAAAACATAAGTCACCTTAATTAATAATGCAGATCCCTTGTTTAGTTGATTTCGTAAAATTTTGAACACCCTAATCCTGTAATAAACTGATTTCAATACGCGTCACATGTCACAGGTCAACTTAAATGGTCAGAATCCTTGAAAAGAAATTGAATGTCACTGTCAAACTGAAAAGGATAAAAGTTGATTTTGATTTATTTTTGCTTGTTCCAAGCTCCAATTTATGCAGATTCTTATAAAACTCTCACTTTCACATTTGTATTCTCACAAACAAATCTTTTATTTGAAGCATACAGGGGTAGGGATAGACAGACAGTACAGATTCCAATGCGTTGTAAACTTACAAATTACAAATGATGCCGAAAGACGAAAAATGAAAAAACTATTTTTTTTTAAATTAAAACATTCTAAAATACAGGATTTTTAATACAAATTTAAAATCGGCTATTAATTGAGCGATACATTTTACACACACTCCTTTGCTACTTGAAGTGGTACGTGGTACTGAATGGTTGAGCACATTGTTCAATCTGCTTTTGGACTGCAAGTGCTGTAAGTGTTTGGGATTTTCCTTTTGGGTGCAAGGGAATCTTACGAAGGATCACATTTACACATACAACAATTGAGACGGACGACGGACTGTCCTCCGCAAAAAGTTCCCTTTCGTTTCAATTCCTTCAGGCCCGCATTGCAGTGCAGTTGCATTGTTGAGTTGGAAGTTGGATTTTAAAATCTTTTAGCTTGGGAGAGATGTGTGCGAGCCAAGCCAAAGACTACAGATATTGAGCCAAGCAAGAAGAATAAGAAAATTGTATTCTTATATGATCTTGTATCTTACCTTTGCATTACTTACATGCACACGTATAATCTAAGCTCAGAGCATGCTTTAATGAACCCTTACGATCAAAAATTACAAAAAAAAGAAAATATGTGGCTCTCCTTGTCTCTGGCTGCATTTGCAGTTGAGGAATGCAATGAAAAAAAAATGAATTTAATATCAAAAGCATATCAAAAGTCATCATGAAGTGGGTAAAGCTGGGATATTTTATATGGGACGAATTCATGGGCACGTCGGGAAAAATCGGAAGAAAATAATCCTTGAAGTAGGTACAATTATATTGGGATTAATTGTTAAAATGATTAATTATTCGTGTATCTCTATGAATTGACCTATTCAGTAGAATCAAATTTTATATTTGTTACGGTTCGGATATAATCTTGGTTCTGTTATAACCGAACCGGTACGTATTTAACATTGTATCGGGTTTTCGCCAATTAAGTATTATTAATTGAGCAAATTTGAAATTGATAATTATTGGATCTGAACCGGAATTTAGCGCTCTTTTCAATGGTGTAATTAGTTTTAAGCTCAGAATATTTGTTCCTTCTGAAAATGTCAAATGACTCTGACGCGTCTTGGAGTGTTTCCAATTAATGTGTAATTTGACAATGTTACAGCAGGCTAGGAATGTTAACGAGTGCACCATTAGAAAGAGCGCTAAATTTTGGTCCAGATTCTATAATTAACGAATTCTGATTAGGTTGACTAATGGTGTTTAATTGGCGAAACCCGCATTCAATCATATACGAACCGGTTCGGTTATATCAGAACCAAGATTATATCCGAACCGTAACGTATACGCCTTAGGTAAAATCATGTGTTATAAAGCACTCTCGAACATTGTCAAATACCCAGTAACAGAGGAGATACATAAACACGTGTCAATAATGTTGGTACAAGTGGTTAATTGCTAATTACGGCATTATTTATTGTAATCAGATGTGTAACAGGCTGTAATTAAAATTACGAATTTTGATGATGATTTATGATGTGTATGAGGTAAAACGCACTAATTTTGGTATTTTTCTGTAATTGTAATAAGGAAAATTACATTGATATCTGAATAACGATTAGGAAGCCGGATGTGAAGCGTCCTTTCTGTCTACCGAACTACATACAGTCATCGCTGCTGCCTTACCGGCAGATTCGATTTTGCAGAGCGGGACTCGAACTGAGAACTCAACTCAACTCAACCTGACACCGTGACACCTCCAACCTCAAACGTGGTAAGTAAGTATTTTATATTTCGTATTTGACCAAAAATTTGACCTTTCAACTTATTTTTAGTGTTTTTTTTATAAATTCGGCAAATTACTCCGTCCAGCCAAGTTACAAGTTACAGGTGCACTGGCTTTAGAGATCAAAACCAAGGTAAGTTCTACATTCTCTCGTATTTTGAAATTACAATATCAAATTTCAAATCGTGTGTGGGATTTTGTGCTTGTCATTTCTTGTTTGTGATCTACCGCATTTGCAAAAATCTATAACTTGGTTAGGTTGAGTTTCAATTCATACCTTCAATTTAGGTTCCATGGCACATTAACGCTATAGGCTATAAATTACAATGCTAAGCCTAATCTAAGTCAATTGTTTTAGTTTTTGGGACATAGAACTCTGAAATGGCAAGAGCAAGATGGGGCAGGTGTAGGTAGATCGCATATGATAATGGTGAGTGACCAGGAAAGCTAAGGATATACTTACATACAGTTTATACAGTCACTGATTAAACCTGACACTCCGTCATCTGTTGTCTGTGTACGTAGGACGTAAGTAGTCAACAATCAGAGTCAACACTTGACAGTTGACAGTACAGTGTTTGGGTAGAGGCTGGATGGAGGTCAAACGATAACGCTTTCTGTTGTCCGTTAACAATTCTATCCGATCTACACATTTAAAATTGTTACTTGCGTATATTCTTTAGCCCGTCTGCCGAAATATAGATTGTAACTTTGCGCTATACTTATCAGTGACAATTGAGGCTTACACACTATTGCATCTATTCCCTATTTAATTAAATCAACCAGCCGCATACTCAAAATTAATGAATTATGAATGGTGTCATAGTTTGAGTAATTGCAATGTGAATGTGAATAATCTCAACCGCATTACTGCTGACAGGAGTCGGTGTGTCGATTCGATCGTTTTGTTGATTGATTGAATTTCATTGTATTGTAGGTTAGCTACAGCTGTGTTGTATGCTGCATATCGAATATTCCCATCTGCTGCGCTGTTTCAGGACTGGAATACTAAAACAATCTCTTACAAATTCTTCAGTGAGCAATTCTACAGCTGGTCTTTCCTTCGGACAAACCAGACGCTCTCTTTTTCATCATCATTACAACTGCAAGGTTATTACCAGGTCATTTCCAGCTGAATTACTTCAGTTCTCCAAAAAAATGCACCAGACCAAGATAGGTCAGTTTTTTAAAAGAAAACCCGCTGCTGGAGAAGAAACCGAAAGTCCCGAGAAAAAAACAACACCTCCGAAAGTTCTGCCTACGAAATCGAGTAACGGTAAATCCGGTGCGTCGGTCAAGAAAGAAACAGCTGCAGCGGAGTCTCCGCCAGACCGGAAGAGAAAATCCAGGAATTCTGAAGAAAGTGGCAGCGAGCAGGAAGAAACTGTCCGCAAAACCAAAACCAAGGCCAAAGCAAAATCTGAAAATGGAAACTCAAATAAGAAGGCCCGACGTCGGATAGTTGTGGAGGATAGCAGTGAGGAGGATGTGCCAGAACCGGAAACGAAGATGAATAAGGACGACAGTGGTGATGAAGACGAATCTCATTCAGCTTCTTCGTCAGCTGGAAGTCCGAGTCCAAAAAAGAAAAGTCCGGTTCAGGAAAAACCGAAACCGAAGCCAGCAGCAAAAAAGGCTACACCAGCTAAGAAAGCATCTCCAGTTGCAACCAAGAAAGCTGTTCCAGTGAAGAAAGAAACAGCCAGGACTAAGGCATCAAAGGGTATGTTCATTTGGTTAAGTATTCAAATTCATACCTTATTGAAATATTGAATTTATAATCTAATGTTTTCTTTCGTCAGACGAAGAGAAATCGGACGAGTCACCGAAAAAAGATGCATACAATGCAGACACTGAAGATGAAGACGAAACCTCTTCCGCTCCGGCTACACCGGTGAAGAAACCTGTTGCTGTTGTTGCACCAATAATTCCTGGATGGGATAATGAATATAACCCGGCCAAAACTAAGTACGACCCTATTGAGGATGCTTCTTGGCAACGTGGACAAAAGTAAGATATTTTTGAATAATAATTAATTAGTAATTCAACATTATAAAAAGTAATCTCTGCAGAGTTCCGTACCTTGCACTGGCTAAAACCTTGGAAGCTATTGAGGCCACCAGCAGTCGGTTGAAGAACATTGAGATACTGGCCAACTACTTTCGTTCTGTGATTGTTTTGACACCCAATGATTTGGTTCATAGTGTTTATCTCTGTTTGAATAAGCTGGCCCCTGCCTATGAGGGTAAGTTCAGTTATACTACTTATGACAAGACGCTGCAGACTGCTTATTGCTTATGCTAATTTCAAGTTTATAATTCCAATTCCTTAGGTGTTGAACTTGGTATTGCTGAGACGAATATTATGAAGGCAATAGCACAGGCAACAGGGAGAGCTCTGGTTCGAATCAAAGCGGATGCTGGAGCTCAGGGTGATTTGGGACTTGTGGCTGAAAGTAGTCGATCAACTCAAAAAACACTTTTTCAGTCTCCACCGTTGACTGTTACTGGAGTTTTTCATAAGTTGAAAGAAATTGCTTCTTTGAGTGGAAATGCTGTAAGTCTTTACTTACATACATTGTAATACCGAAACATAACGTAACAATGCATTGACTAAGTCATCAGTGCATGCATCGTTCTTTTACAGTCTCAGGGCAAGAAAATCAGCATGATCACATCCATGCTCGTTGCTTGCAAGTATTCGGAAGCTCGTTACCTCACAAGATCCCTGGCTGGGAAATTGAGAATTGGATTAGCTGAACAGTCTCTTCTGCAAGCACTGGCTCAGGCTTGTTTCCTAACACCGCCGGATCAAGATTTATCTGTCTGGCCACCCAAAATTCTCAATGCTGGAAAGAAGCTCTCACCGGAAACGCTGAAGACTCGAATTGAAGAAGAGGCTTTCAAGCTTAAGTCTTGTTTCTGGTAAGGGATATGCTTACTTACCTAATGTTTTTTCCGGTGCACTGACCCCCAGTGTTTTAATTGCATTGCGATTACACGATTGATTGCAATTAAGCCAAGCCAGTCACTTAGGCTTTGCCAGACTGTATTGCTAGTTCTGGTCCGATTTGGAATGTTAAATCGGCAGAAGATGCGGTTTTGTGCTGAGATTTGCAAGAACCAGTTAAAATCAATTGAAAACGACGGTTAAGCCGAGCCAGAAGGAACAATCAGCATCATCAATGATATTTTCCCTGGCGTTGTCTTTAATGCTTACTAGCGATTAACCAAGCAAAAGCAATGCAATTAAGAATCCGTGAACCATGTGGGGTCAAACTATGTTCGGTACTGTGCAGTTAATCGATATCAATTTTGCAATGTACATGCTTGCAGTGAGTGTCCGAACTACGAGATGCTCGTGAATGCCGTAATAAAGGACGGAACGAATAATTTGACTGAACATTGTAAGCTGAGTCCTGGTATTCCACCACGTCCTATGTTGGCCCAACCCACGAAAGGTGTTGCTGATGTGCTTCAACGATTCGAAGGCATCAAATTCACCTGTGAATACAAGTATGATGGAGAGCGAGCCCAGGTAAACTATCTGTAATTTCGGCTTGTATGCTGGAAATATCTCATGAATTATGACATTTGTTTCTGATTCAGATCCATCTCCTTGAAGACGGTTCCGTTCGAATCTACAGTCGGAATCAGGAAGACAATACTTCCAAGTATCCAGACATTATTCGTCGTTTCCAGTCTTGTATCAAAGGAGAAGTCAAATCTTGTATTCTAGACTCTGAAGCTGTTGCATGGGACTCGGAGAACGAGACGATTTTACCGTTTCAAGTTCTATCCACGAGGAAGCGCAAGGTACGGCAAGCAAAAAATCTTAATTAAAAAGTCATTGCCACACTAATGCCATCGATTTTTCTGGATAGGATGCGAACGAGTCTGAAATCAAGGTTCAGGTTCAGCTCTTTGCCTTTGATTTAATTTATTTGAATGGAGAGGCATTAGTGAAGGAGCCATTTCTGAGGCGCCGTGAATTACTTCATGAGAATTTTCAAGAGATAAAAGGTCAGTTTGTATTCGCCACGAGCCTGGACACGGACAGTATGGAGGAAGTTCAGGAATTCCTGGAGGAATCTATCAAAGGTAATGCCAATGCCAAGGTTATTCGACTTGCAAACTGCAGCAGAGTTTTTTGTTATCTGTTTTTCTGGATTGTGTAGGCAACTGTGAAGGTCTGATGGTGAAGACACTGGACGTGAATGCGAGCTATGAGCTGGCCAAGAGATCACAGAAATGGTTGAAATTGAAGAAAGATTACTTGGACTCAGGCGGAGATTCACTTGACCTCGTGGTAATTGGTGGATTTTTTGGGAAAGGTAAACGAACCGGGAATTACGGAGGCTATCTCTTGGCTTGTTACAATCCCGAGGAAGAAGTTTATCAGACGATTTGCAAGGTAATTTACATTGGTATTTGGCTTGGCATTTTCATTCTATTAAGCTGTATTGTTAATCCAAGTTATGTTTTTTTCCAGCTCGGCACCGGGTTCACTGACGAGCAATTGACCCAGCATTCCGAGACACTCAAGCCCCATATTATTCCGAGTGCCAAGTCTTACTATAGCTACCACCAGCAGCTCACACCGGATCATTGGTTTGATGCTGTTCAGGTTTGGGAGGTCAAATGTGCGGACTTGTCCCTGTCTCCCGTTCATATGGCTGCTGCTGGGATTGTGAGTGAATATTTATTGCATTTTTTGCCTTGGAATCATCTCATCAGGGTTTAGAACGTGCTACGCCTGGAATTCTTGGTTAATTTAATTTTAATTGAATTATAGGCTGATCCATTGCGAGGAATTTCTCTGCGATTCCCGAGATTTCTAAGAATTCGAGATGACAAGGGTGCAGAGGATGCGACGTCGTCTTCTCAAGTGGCAGACCTGTATCGGAATCAGGAGCAGGTCAAAAACTCGACTCAGGCTCCTAAGGATGACGAGGATGATTTCTATTAGAATTTAAATTCGGAATACCTTACAAAAAAACTGATTTTAAATGTAATTTTTAGTTTCGAATTTCACTCTGTCTACCTTAAATTAGACTTTAACCAAACTAAAGAACTAGATGTAATTTAAACTATTGTCGTTAAACTCAAAAGCTATTTTAGCGAAGGTATTCATTCACTCCTGAAACGTAACGCTAACTCAAATTCACAAACTGATACACGGAATAAAGCCTCTAAAGTTACAATAAATTCCTAATATATTAGACTATATTTTTCGTCTATTGAAATCTATTAAGCAGTTAGCCACAGAATCTTGCCGGTGGAAGAAATTAATTTTGCATTAGCATGACGCTGACGCATGCATGCCAATTCCAATGCCAGAAAAATACTAAAAATGTCTAAATGTCAACTTCAGAATTCCTTGTATTCGTATGCTAGCCTCGTGTGAACTAATTTTAGAAATAATTCTGTCTTTTCTGCTCTCCTTGTCCTTGAGGTCAATGGACTCATAACAGGTTTTGCATATTATTAGTGCGGTATTATCTGTATGGGTATTGGCGCAGCGGCCAAGTTTGATCCAACCTTTGTGTCGTCGGAATTTCTCCGTTAATTTTAAAGATTTGACAATTACGAAAACAAAGCCTTTAAAAAACTTACCAATGTGTCATAAACACGTAACGTTTGTACATATTTCATATATTTAGAATTTATGAAGATTACTGTTTTAACTTCTCAGCTGGATCCGGATCTTGAAGCTGATGTATTATTCCAATTCAAGTGTTTATTCCGAGTGGCTTTGTAAATATTACATGTGGAGTCATGTTGTTTTTTGAATTACCTTCCATTCCAGTTGTGCATTGTTGTGAATTGCAAAGTAGGTACATTGAGTAATTCGTAATCATAATATTCATAGTTCATTTCATATAGGAATGTTCATAATTCATAATCATAATAATATTCATAGTTCATTTCATAGGAATGTTCATAATTCATAATATCACAATATTCATATCTCATATCATAGGAATGTTCATAATTCATAATGATAATATTCATAATTCAAAATCACAATATTCATAGTTCATTTCATAGGAATGTTCATAATTCATAATCATAATATCCATTTTCATTTCATCATAGGAATTGTTCATAATTCAAAATCACAAATGTTCATAGTTCCTTTCATAGGAAATGTTCATACTTCATAATCAAATATTCATAGCTCATTTCATAGGAATGTTCATAATTCATATTTTCATAATCACAATATTCATTGCTCATTTCATAGGACTGTTCATAATTCATATTTTCATATGTAGTTACCTATGATTTCATCGAAATGTGCATCATTCAAATCCTGCCTCATTCTTTATTATTATAATTCATAGTTCAACGGATTATTGTCGATTAATTTCGGTTAAAACTCCAATTAACGAGCGAAGATCCCATCAATAATTGGGGCCTCGGGGCCGATTAATCGACACACAAGTAAGTTATTGCGAATTAGTGATCACATATTGTTGTGCATTCATTGTGGAAACATATTTGCTTACGTAACTTTAACCCAGTATGTGATCGATACGAATCAAGAATCTCATAAACCATCCCATATTATGCATCCGAGCGTCGTGGTGAGTGCACAGCAGCGCAGCGTCCGTCCGTAAAACAACGCAGCAGGAGCATGCATTCAGCATGCAAATGCAAGGCATCACAGAGCGAGCCAGCAGCAGCAGCATAGCAGCAGCATAACATCAATCGCAACCGCGTAGCAGCTTGCCAGAATGTACGTGGCGCCGTCGTCGTCGTGCAGGAGGGGCATGCTCTGAGTTTGTGCTCACTTGCTGTTTTATATAGACTAGCATGAATAGGGTTATAACTGTGTGTTAAAATGCGGCAAAAATAAGGCAGTTCCAGGACGGCGGCGTCCTTATTGTTTCGAAACTCCCTTCCCATTTTGCCATGGGTAAGCATAGGAAACCGTGGGCTGGGTGAAGTACGGAGTTCGGTAGCCATGCCAGGCCAGGGTTTGTGGTGCTGCTGCTGCTGGTGCTGGTCGTGCTATGCTGCGCTGCTTGGGACGGACGCTTAGCTTGGGGTATTCAGTGAGGAAGTGTATGGCTCACCGAACGGAGTGACAAGTGAACACGGTCTCTTTACCATCTTTCCATCTCTCAAGAATTCTCAGTGATTACGAGGAGTGACCCTAGGTTTGACCTCCTGGAACCTACCCGACACCCAGTGTCTCCTGCCCCACCGCCTCCTCCCACTTAGTTCAACACCCATCATCAAACAACCATCCTTTTTGAACTACGTTAATCCTGAGTACAAGAAATGGCTGACTCCGCCCAAGAAAAATCACCCACGACGGCCCAAGAAGAAATCAAGGCTGTCCAAAAAGAAATCATCGGTAAGGAATATCCTTTATTTCATTTCGGGTCTCGTCATTTTCCACACAGGTCATACTGAAAGGTCATATTGGTGAATTTATATTGTGTATCGATTAAATCAATAGCTGAACCACAGGACACAGCATAGAGCATGCATAGTGCGTTCTACATGCTCAAGTTTTCCCGCGATACGTTGTACTTGCGCCAGTTTGTCATTTGTGCTGATATTTCATATTTGCATTTAGCATTTTTTAGCATTTTGCTAATCCATAGATAATAGCTATTGCTATTGCCATAGATTGCGTCATATAATCTGTCTGATCTTCTTGCCTCTGTCGGTCATCTGTCCGTTGCCATTAATAGCTTTGCTGCATATATGATAAATGATAACCAATATAGCCTAACCTAAGGCGAACTCATGGTTGATTTTAGCAGCATTAGCATGATTTTTTCATATTTGCATGGATATCTAGTAAAAAATGCAAAATGTAGGATTTATTAATCGTTTTATGACTTTTCTGTTCCATATTTTATTGAGATTTGATGTTAGACATGAGATGCCTGCGGTTTATTGTAGGCTTGTAAAATAGGGTTTTATAACCAATCAGAATCATAAATCATAACC